>SKCR01039273.1:0-154443 GCA_019454045.1 Zanthoxylum bungeanum | reverse complement strand
CCTCTTCTCTTATCCTTCAAGGCATGCAGGGGAAAAATTTCTTTGAAATCTCGGCTGGCAGAGAAGTTGCTCGAGGCTACTGATGTGATTCGCCCCTGGTTTGGTGGAGTTTTCTTACTCAGCTGGTGGTCGCTTGGGTAATTTTTTCTAGGTTCGTTGCTCTGTGTCAATTTCGGTGTTCTTACCAAATATGTATAAGCATAGCTATAATTTGGTATTGAGTCGTTGAAGCTAATATGAGGCTGTGCTGAATGAGTTAGTGTATGTTCCAAATTTGAGTCTACATTCAGGTCTTGTAGCTTGAAATTTTTTTATCCACGTGTAAGGATCCCAGCCCTGCACGTTGTACAAAGTCTGCACAGGTCCATGGTCAATGATACAGATGGCACAGACACGTACAGAGACACCAAACATATATGGCATGGTTTATTTTTGAACTGAAGGAAAGATTCACACCAAGGAGAAATGATGCTAGTGAATCACTTGGTTTGAAGAGTGGCACTGCATGGACTGCGACATGAACTGTTGCAAATGTAAGCCTTGTATATTTCTTGAACCCAGCCAATTCAGATTCTTATGATATACCATGGCCTCCATGCCTTGTGCATACGGAAAAATCTTCATGTGTCGCATTTGTCCTCTGTCTGATTCATTTCGGGCAATGCCACAGTTTCAGATCCATCTAAGCCGAGGGAATCAAGTAAACAGTGGCAGCCAAACATGGTATTAAAATATGGGCTCAAGCGGTGCTTATTGTGGGGCCCGTTGCTTACCACAAAACACGCAAATTAAAGAATTTGTGCCTCTGAGGAGTCGTCCCTTGCAATGCTTGCATCGGAGAGGAGCCGGAGATCCAGTGACGGTAGGTCTGGAAACGACGTGCCGTCTGGGTCGTACGACGAGAAATTAGTTTCGTAGAGTACTGTAATAAGGACTTGCTTGATTCACTACCTTCGACAAAACTACAAAGTGTAAGTGCTCCATTCTCCAAAACTATGTGTAAAATTCAAACTTCCTTAAAAAGTCACCTGCAAAGAAGGATCACACTTGGCACGATTATGAATTAACTAAAGCCCATACGTGCTCAAGTAGAAAGCCCAAATGTTTGCTGCCCCAAATAAAAAGCCGAAACACATTCTGCCAAAAAAACACATGTCCATGTCAAAAGCTGGAAGCTCATACAAGCCAATTCACGTGGGAGAGAGAATTCCCCATGACATACGCTCAGGTCTCATCTTGCAAGCACAGACGCATGCGCAAGTTAAAGCTCATTGTATCATACTCACTATGGCCCATTTTCCAAGCCTATTGTTCAAGAAAGCTCGAAAGAAAAAGTCACATTACTTAAAATCAAGATCCATGAGATCTCCAAGTACCAAAAGCCCATGATGGCTGAATTCCAAAGAATGGTGAAGGCTCAATAAATTGCTGCCACACTCAAAATGCCAACAACCACCCTAGCAATATGTAAAAAATAGCCCATACCGGCCACGACTCTAAAAGGCACCAATATACAAAATAATCAATCAGCCTGTCGAATGGAGCTATTGAGTATTGGAAAACCATCGATTTCCTTATACAACAGACAGGCCATATTAGATTATACACCTCCATACAAGTGGAGGACACCTAGTCTATCCGACTACTATCCATTCGGCAAAGCCTCCATACAACAGATACAAATATCTCTTAAATAAATTTCATAATCTTGCAGTCATTTGAACTATATCCATTCGACTTGAAAATAGTCCTTAACTAGTAAAGTGGAGAGTGTCATAACCACCATCAGGTTATGAAGAATTTCATAGACATTCAATAGATTCATTCGACCATATCTTCAAGGACCCTTATTAAGTCCATTCGACAGTAGTCTCGTAGAATAGATATATGGCTTTCATCAAGATTATCAATGATAGTATCATGGGCCATCGACAAGGACTAGTATATAATAAGTAAATGACTTCTTTGGACTTTCATCAAGTTCATTCGACAAGTCCATTCGACGACCGTATCTCATAGATCTTCATCAAAAGAATAAGTAATGAACTTCCATGAACCTTCATCAGAACTAGTAGTATGAGAAGGAAAGATTTTATAGACCATCTTCAGGTCTAGTAGACTAAAGATCCTCGTTTATTCATATTAGATCATGTAGAATGAAGAATGAAGACCCTCGGGAGCTTCGTTATAAATGAAGTGTGTAGACTCCCATTAACCTTCATCAGGTATAGTGGAGTGTGTATACTTTCTTGAACCTTCATTGGGTCATGTAGAGTATAAACTCTGTGTACCTTATTCAAGTATAGTAGAATGAAAACTTTCTTAGACCTCCATCGGATCTAGTAATTTGTAGACTCTTATGTACTTTTATCAATATGAATGGTCATCTTGATACATAAGACAATGAAACACCCTCCATATGGGACATCATTATAAACCTTCTGTCCAGTCGACACAATAGGCACGTAAATGATCTCTCATTGTTTCAGTCGAACGGAGTATGCTTTTTATATTGAAGAGTAATTGACTAGTCAATCGACAAGTTCTCCAGACGACATGTAGCATTATTCTCCTTATATACTTACCGTGATTGTGGTTTTGAAATTTTACAAGCAATGCCATATGACAAAGTTGAAGACCTGGATTACTCTTGTATGGAGGTATCCTGAAACTTCATATAGCTCAGTCGACTGGGAACATCTCTCATGGCTCACGTAGAGTCAACATATAACCTTCATCTGGTCTAGAAAAATTGAAGACTCACCTGGTCCATGACTAGTAGTATGGAGATTGTCCTGACCTTCACCTGGTCCAGTCGACCGTGGACATCCCCCATTGACTCATGTCGAGTCAAGTTGTAGACATGGATTACACATATCGTATGACTTATATCTTCCTGGACTCATCACGTCCAGTCGACCGGGGACATCCCCCATTGACTCATGTCGAGTCAAGTTGTAGACATGGATTACAAATGTCGTATGACTTATATCTTCCTGGACTCATCACGTCCAGTCGACCGAGGACATCCCCCATTGACTCATATCGAGTCAAGTTGTAGACATGGATTACACATGTCGTATGACTTATATCTTCCTGAACTCATCAAGTCCAGTCGACCGGGGACATCCCTCATTGACTCATATCGGTCAAGTTGTAGACATGGATTACACATGTCGTATGACTTTATCTTCATGGACTCATCAGTCCAATCGACTGGAGACATCCCCATGGACTCATATCGAGTCAAGTTGTAGACATGGATTACACATGTCGTATGACTTATATCTCCTGGACCATCAAGTCCAGTCGACCGAGGACATCCCCCATGGACTCACGTCGAATCAAGTTGTAGACATGGATTACACAAGTCGTATGACTTATAACTTCCTGGTCTCATCAAGTCCAGTCGACCGGGGACATCCCTCACGGACTCATATCGAGTCAAGCTGTAGACATGGATTACACATGTCGTATGATTACTAACTTCCTGGTCTCATCAAGTCCAGTCGACCGAGGACATCCCTCATGGACTCGCGTCGAGTCAAGTTGTAGATATTGAACACACATGTCGTGTGACTTATAATTTGACCTTCATCTGGTCCAAATTGATTGGGTACTTCCCCAATGGATCTAGCAGAGTCGAGTTCACTATCCCGACCATCATCTGGCTCGGATGACTGGGTACTTCCCCAATGACGCTTGTAGAGTCAAGCTCGTAACTTGACATTCATTTGGTCCAATCGATAGACAACATCAACGCTCGAGTACACCTACATAATATGGCATCGTCCCATGCGACACATGCGTCAAGTACTCTCCAAGCCAAGGACTCATTGACTTAGAGAGTATGGGACAAACTGTACGTGCCAAATTTGGTCCATGGGCAATTTCGTTCTTTTACTCTAGGCCCAAGCTTCTACCTCGAAAGGAAGCCCCAATGTTTAAAGTGTATAGAGGCCTAGAGATTCACAAACCCAGGCCCAATGAGATACCACGTGCTCGGAGCATAATCGAGGCTCACCCTACTCCAGTTCACATAACGCCCAGGCTCATAAATGCTATTAACAACCCATCCATTTCAGCCTACAACACAGTTATAGCTCCTCATGAAGTCGGTTGTTACCATAATCCAACGGACGATTAATCAAAAGGCGATAAAGACACACGTTACTAGAGCGTGTGAGGTGAGGGGAGAAGGCTCCAAGAGGAGGGGACCATTCAACTTCTAACTCGGCTACTCACAGCTTTAGGACCTCTTCAAGATCACGACTCCTTCGACTTACCGCCCTCACGGCATCCTACGGAGTTCAAGGTAGCACCTAACCTAGACCTCTGATTGACTGCTTCATTTTTTCATTTACTGACTTGGGCGTCGGAGTGCCTACAACATCCACCACACCGGTGGGTAGACCTTCTCCATTCACCCTACCTTCTTTATTTTACAGTATCGCCAATGCCCCATTTGCGAAATCTCAATTGTAGGCCTCGGATGAAAATCAACGTCTACAATTACCCAAATTAATTTCCATATTATGGTAATCTTGATGTCCTGGTCTTTATATTACATTACCTTTCTATCAATACTTATCTTGTATGTCATTTTCTATTTGTTATTACTTTCGGCTATCTTGCTTTCCATACTAGTATCAACTATCATGTTGATTTACTTCTCTACTCCATTCTTTATCTGTACCTACCATATGTCAGAGTTTCTTTCTTTTCCTGAAGGCTACTCGATCTCATATGTCCTTGATTATCTTTAACGCTATCATTTACCCTTTAATCGTATACTTGGTTACTATTTCTTCTCTGTTACTTTTTCTAATGGTTCTACTAACAACTATCACTTGGACTGTCTTTTTCTTTCTTTGTTATCACTACTCTTGTACTTTCTCCTGGAGTATCTTAAGGTTATACTTCCGTCCTATTCGTTATTGATGTCCTTCAAGGGTTGGGAGGGTGGGAACTAATCTCATACTCTCGGTGCCTTGATGGTACTACTATTTTCTTTCGGATACTACTGTAATCTTTTATTATCCTCTTTATGGGACTCATTTGCTATAAAAGCTTCTTCCTCATTATAGTCATTCTCCTTTTTATTCACTTACTTTTCTAAGATTTGTTCCTACTAGTTTATTACAAGCATTCCTTACTTAATCTCTGATCTATATACTATTCTTGTCCTATGCTCCTTACTTTTCATTCTTTATGAGGTCCTCATTATAATCTATGTTCCTATAATCTTTCTGATTTCCTTGAAGATCTCTTCTTAATCTTAGTCTCTCGATTCCTTATTCCTTGATTCTCACACTTCATTCTTCCTAAAATCCTTCTTAATGCCATAAGTTCCTTGATAAATTGGTTACTTCATTTTCTATGAATTATCCGCTATGTTCGTCGTACTAGCTTCTTTTGTAATATCCCTCTTTATGCTCCTGATCTAGCCCCTTTTATTTGATTTCCTTTGCTAGCTCTTTCCTTTACTAAGCTCTAAATTCCCTTAACCATTTTCGATTCTCTACTAAATCTTTCTACCATTTTCAATTTCCTTTCTTACTAAAAGCTATGCCCAATTCCCAGTAATACCATAAAGTCATTTTTATGTTGATTTCCATTATTAAGTTCTAAGATCCTACAATTATCGTTGATCTAATCACTTCCTTGTTCCTCCTCACAATTCTCACACCATTTGCATGCTTCATTTCCTTCCAATACTTCTTACTATTAAAATCATTGTGGTTTATTTCTTTATTTGCTTTGAGTTTTCAACATCATGTTCTTGCTATAAACCTTGATTTGAGCACTTTGTCCTATCATCCATACTGATCCTTTTATCACTTTCTTGAACTCTTACCATCTTGTAGATTTATTCTTATGCTTATCCTTACGCTTTTCTACGAATCCTTTCTAACTCAACTTATCTTTGGTTCATATGATACTTGAATTTCTTATGATTCTTTGCTAATCCAGTAATTCTTACCTTGACTTCTTTAATCTGTAAGATATCTTAAGTGTTTCTTTCTTCATATGTTCAAAACTCCCTTCGATTTTTCTCCTAGATAAATGTTCTTGTCAAGGTTCTCTTTATCTCTTAAATATAATTCCATTGGATTTCCCTCACGGTCATTTATACTAATATGAACTGTCCACATCTCATTAATCCTTTCTTAATACTTTCGGTATGTTTCTTTATTCTTATTCTAATACCATATGTCCTGACGGAGTCCTACTGCTCATATAGGATGGGTATGAGGTAGACTTTATCCGGATAGCTTCCTTAACTGGTATCTCAAAGAGAGTGAAGGTCTGAGTAGATCGAGCTTTATCTATCAGATTCCTTAGTTATGGTAACTATCTACTGTTTCGGTCACCACTCATCTTTTATGACTATAGGTTTGAGTTTGTAGAATCTAAAGTCTCTATACCTCTATGGCATTCACCATCTATTTGAAGATTGCACGGTCGTCCTTAGCTTTCTTGCTTCTTTATCTTATAATAGCCTTGGTTAATCGTAGGATTCGCTATCTATACGAGATGGTTCACAGAATATTGAATCAATCTCAGAGGAATTCTTCTTGGTAAGAAGGGTATCTTACTTAATGAGAGAATATTTTCTTCGATCTAATCATCTTCTGTTCTATCATTATCATACCATGCTTACCTTTACTGCTAGTCTTGGTATTATTACTTAACTCCATGTCTCCAATTCCTACTTCCATAGATTCCTTCATTACTCGTCTATTGCTATTTCTCTATCTATTTACCTCTATATCTTATTTATGCCTTTCAAATCCATACTCTCTTTCTTGCTGTAAATTTCGCTATGGCACTCTACATATGCTTCATGCTGCTGATTTTGTCACTTATAACTCTCTTTATCCTTATAGGTTTATCCTTGTATATTCTTATGGATTTCTACTGACTTCGGGCTAATCTGCCTCCCAAGTTTCTAGATAGACTCTCTTACGGTCATCTAAGCCTATGAGGTAGGCTTTATTAGGGCAACTCTCTGATCTGACGTTACAGAAAAATTTAAAGACGGGATAGTTTAAGGTTTTTATCTCTTTCGGGTTGTTAGAAGTAAAGTAATTGGCCATTTCTACTTCGCACTTAAGGATCTGGGTCAAGGTTTGAGTGTCCGGAGTTACTGTAAATCTCTTTCGATGTTTAGGCCTTAGTAGAGCTCTCGATTATATTCTGGGTTTCTTACTTCTGTTGTCTCTCTGACTATTCTTCGTTACTCGGAAAGTTCACTTTCTATGAGAGGATTTGAAAAGCTATTGGATTGCTTAGAAGGATTTCTTGAGTAGGAAAGAATCTTAAGTCTACTAGATAACTCTAATACTTATAAGGACTTTCGTTTCTCTCTTTTACTGTTATGGATTCTAGTGTCTTGCTTGATTCTATATTCTTTATCTTATCCTACTTCTCTTCCAACTTCATCTTTCTCTTTCTACTCATTTAGGTGGGTATTTTTAAGCTTTTCTATTTCATTCTGTCTCTGTACATCTCTGTCTCTAACTGGTTCAAACATCTATGTATCTTTTCTTCTAGTCTCATCTTTTCTCTCTTGCTCTCTTTTCAACTTTCTTTGGGACTTATTAATCTGATTTCCTAGCTTATTCGGATCTTGAAAAGTAAACTATGATGACTATGGAACAACCCTTAACCAAATGGAGGAAAAGGAATTCAAGTAGCTGGGAAATATTTACTAACCTGTCTGAGAAGCTTTGAGGACGTACTCGAGGATCGGATACTGGAGAGGTAGTGCCTCATAGACGGGTATTCCGGACATACTACGTATACAAGACCCCAGCACTCTACCCTCTGCAGTCATTGACTCTCTAGACCATGCTCTGATACCATCTTTGTAACATCCCCGATCTGGGAGATGTTACCCGCACCCAGGCAGAGGATAGCTGTACTAACCCCATAAGCCTCTGACTTTCTGAATGTATCACATACTGTTCTAATGCAATGTCCTGCATATAGACTTGAACTAAATCAACATATAATACTTTTATTACTTATGAATGCCTACTCTGCAACGCTCTTTTTTTACAATGCTTTATTGACTCTATAATGAAAACTTTATGCATACAAATTACTTGACCATGAATTGGACTCTTATGCTTTGTGACTCCATACTGGTGGACTCCATCCCTGGTGACTGCATCAGTATCCATCCTCCCGAGCTTGTCCTTCTGGAATCCCTACAAAACAACTAAAGCTGGTGGGGGGTTAGATTGCTATACAATCTAGTGAGTGGACTAAAACCGGAAACTGAAATAAAAGTCCTTTAACTTTAAAATCATACTTTTAGAAGTATCTTTTATAGAAACTTTATTTATTTTGAAATATGTTTCTGAAAATCTGGTTTCTCAAAACTACTTGCTAAAAATCTGGGTTCTGAAACTCTGAAAACTTTATACTGAAAATCTGAAATCTGAAAACTTTCTGTTATAATATGATTTCTAAAAACTGGGTTTTAAAAATATGAAAAACTGTGTACTGCAAGTCTGAAAACTGAAAGCTGAAATCTGCTCTACGTCCAGGACCATAACTCAACTGGACGTCTCTCTACACCCAGGACCATAACTCAACTGGGTGTACTCTATGCCCAGGACCATCACTCAACTGGACATCTGAAATCAGGATTTCGGGACCCTGTAGCCCCTAGTCCTGCTCGAGGATCTGAGAGCGTCCCCTCAGTCCTCCACATGTGCACATGTGTCTGAATCCGTCAATTCCACTATGTCTGAAGTTACATACTGGGGTGAGGTTTTACCTCATGCCCCGAGATACATAAAAACTAGCTATAAGTTATAAAAACTGTAACACTTTTTCTTGAAAAATTTTTCTTTTCTAAAGCATAATTAAATAACATAATAATCGAAATAAAAGTTTCTAATGCCCTAAAGCCCAAAACGTAAGTCTGTACGAAATATGAAATACAAATCAGATAAAAGAAGAAGTGTCCACTCATAGTTCTGAACATAGCTGGCACCTGATTCCTTGATCGAAATGAACGGTATTCCTGCGGATAACCTACGGTCGGAACTTGATTAGAATCATCATAGTCAAATAACTTCGATATTTCTTAAGATTCATCCGTATGTCATACAATCAAGACTTATAATAACCACATCTTACTATAGGATATGTATGTAGACTAATATGAGACTCCAAGGGTGGCCTTGAATGCATATGAATAGGGTTTTGGGGGTTTTAAAAATGATTGGGTCTGTTTCTGGCTTAACATCGCGATGCAGTAAGGATTGCGCTTTGCGACGCGCGGCGCACTGATGCCAGTCTTCTTCTTCCTCTCGCGTCGCAACGCTAAACCTCCCGGCGTCGTGACGCTACTGCGATTTCCAGAATCTGTTTTTGCTTCTCCAATTCTTCCAAAAATCCAACTTATTCAATCTTTACTCATTTCCAACACTTCCAACCTCTAAACCAACTTCTCATTCATCATTTTTCACTCCATTTTCATCAACTAAACTACTAATCCATCAAGAATTTAACCTCTTTACTTACTTATCAACTTAACCCATTTCATCCAAATTAACAAATGAGGTCTACTATCATTATCTATTGATTTAAAACAAAAGAAATCATGTAATCATCATCTTACTCTTGTTCTTTATCACTACAAAATTGCCAAATCATTGAACACGTTTATTAAGAAAAAATGGTCATTGGGTTTTTATCTTCCTTTCTTGATTTCCAACTATTCCACCCAGCTTCATGGATGCTAGACCTCTAACTCTTCCTCTGCGTTTCTTTCTTCTTTCTTTTCTTTTTCTTTCTTTCTTCTTCTCTTCTTCTTCTTCTTTCTTCTTCTTCTCTTCTTCTTCTCTCATTCTTCTTTTCGCTTTTCTTCTCTAATCAATCCTTACGGTTTTTGCTCTCTCTATTTTCATTTGGTTTTGTTTTAATTTTTCTTGGTAATAAGGAATAGTTTCCCCTTATATAGATGGACTTAAATGATACTAGAGAGGTGTAGAATTGTCTAGAAAAAGAAAGAAGTTTGGTGTTTTATCATTTAAGCCCGAAAATCACTATTCACTCAGATTTTGACTTGCATTTTTGACCCATTTCTGGTCCGATTTTGGAAATATATATAACGTGGAAGTTGTAGGTCTTGGTTTAAGATTTCCGATGATATAAAATTCATAAAATTCTGAGTTCTTATGAAAAAGTTGTGCCCAAAATACTATATATAGTATAAAAGGCATACGGTATGGTTTCTTCTCGGGACCTCGAGAAATCTTCCGATCATTCCCAAAGCCTTTTTATAATTGTATTAGAATTACCACATGATTTATTTTACGTTCTTTTGTCCCGTAAATAATAGTATCGTCATAAGTAGTAGTAATTATTACCGGTCGTTACAGCTGGTATCCGCTACTCGCAAACTTTATTTTTTTGTTTTATATTTTTTAGAGTAAAGAAAATCCACTCATATAAAAGGACTCACATTACGTAGTTAACTTTATCATTTTTTAAAAATTACTTCTAGTCTTGTATTGGTTTAATGTGAAGTTATTTTTTGTCAACTTAATCATTTTTTTGAATTATTTTTGGTATAGTATTATGTTTAATATTTGAGACTTCATATTGACTTCAAACCAAACTCCACTGACATTTGAAGAAATATAAATGATTTAATATTCTGTTTAATTTGGTTTTCATATTATAGATAGAGAATATTCTATCACGAGAAATTAATATTTATATATAATATTTTAAAAATCCGTAAACTCCGATGGGTACCAATGCAGGTTTGGTAAATTATTTTTATATGCGGGTGTGGGTTTAGTAATGAAAATTAAACCCCGCAGCAGTTTGTTTTTTGCGAGTATGGTAATGTAAAACCCGCACCAAACCCTAACCATTGCCATCCTTAGGCCAGACCATGAAAAGTTTCTAACATATATGGTATCTAAGTGTGGAGGATCTCATACAAAATCAATGATATTCTATAGTTAAAGAATCACATATGCTACTCAACTCGATGAGATTCCTATTGATGGTGGTGTGTGCTTCCAACTATTAGGAATCACATATGAGTCATTCATATTTTCACTCCAATGAATACTCACACGTCTATACGAGCTTCCAAAGCTCATGGTACATCGGGTTAAACCATTGGAACTCCAATGCTAATATACGACATGTGCTAGTCTTCTAGGTTATAGGAATTCGACCGTATTCCAACACCAACGACTGTGGATATTTACTTTAAGAATATTTTATAATAATAATACAATCCCAATGTCGGACCACCCAATATCCAGCATTGCTAAATAAATATTCTAAAGTTGATGTCATTCTTAGCATATTTATACATCATTCTAATATGCATAATGACATTATCATTAATAAGGTTTAAAATGAAAATGTAGTTATTTTATTAATAAATAATAAAATATACAATAATTATTCAGATTGGTGCTCCAAGTACCAACTCCAACATAAACACGAATCTTGATGTAGACTTTCTATCTTCTGTATCAGATTGAAATTTTGAATCCAAGTATCATCTCACTAGTAAGTCTTTTTTTTTTTTTTCCAGAATTGAGAAACTTATCATTAGTACCTTTATGATATTTTAAGATGTGTTTCATAGCCATCTAATGGTCTTGATCGAGATCAGATTGGAAACAACTTGAAAAATGAGCATTTGATTAATAACATATTCGTAACATAAATATCATTACATAAACAGCTTATCTAAGGATTAGAAGGTTGATGGTCCAGGCATTTAGATCACCGATGTTTAAGGCCACACTTTGATGGTGGTTTTTAATCCCGATGAAATTTGAAGCCTAGGAATGGGTAGAATGAGGTTTGCACTGGACAGATAAAGAAGGTCTAAGGTCATTGAGGAGGAAAGAGGTCAGATAAAGGGGCCCGAGGCCGAAGTACAAAGGAATAACTGAGGAAGAACAAGTTGATGAAGCTAGGATTGAGCTACATACCCGACCTAAAAGAAATATACCAGATTCGATAGCATTTGAACAAATGTGGAAGCCGACCCGAAGTGGTCCGTGGCTACCGACTTGATTTATTAAAGAAATTGATAGTTGATCCAGCACCATCCACCTCGGCACGCCGACCCGGGGACCGAGGTAGAGGTATTAGTATCTTGTACCCGCAAGTATATGACGTATGCCCTACATGAGAGTTTGAGCTTCTAGAATACCGATGTGATGAGAGTAAGCCAACGACTTTCCTTAGAAAAAAACTTTGACAGACGAAACAATGCTGGAGTTATTGAATTACGAGTTGTCATATTGGTAGAATGTGTAGTAGTGGACAAAAGGTTGGAATGATGGGTTTCTACTGGCGGATGGTGGTTGAGTTAGAGACCAGAGCTACTATTTGCAGAGTGGTTGAGGAAAAGGAACATAAACGACGATGACGTCATGAGTTGGTAGAATAATAAGTTTGAAAGCCTATATGAAGGGGTTGAAGTCACAAATTCAAGGGGTTAACAATTTTCATATTTCACTACTAGTAAAGAGAGATCTAATGGCTTAGTAATAGAGAGAGAGTATGTCGGTTTTTGACCCAAGTCAGTAATGAAATTCCCCATTTTTACTTCCGTGAAAGTAGGTTGGAGTCACTCCCCACCGAACCACATTAATCTCTTATTTTATCTGCTTGTTAAGTTTGTTTTGGTTCTTAACTAACTAACCAAACAAATTCACTACCTAGAAAATATTTATTTGAGGAGTTGAATTCTCAAATTATCGTTGGAAAATATTTTAAGACATTGCACACATGGCACATGGCAACGCGCATATTACTTGAGTTGTTATAGTCCATAAACTAAAATATAATGAGATTAACTCTACAGATAAAAGTACCCTAATACAAATAGCCATTTATTTTACTAATGATTCTCGACAAAGCCATTACATGCGGACCCATTAGTCAATAGATGTCTCTGTCTATCTTCAAAACATCGTCTAGATTTAAATTATTGTACGGTCAGATAGCCTTTGAATTTTGAGGAGCAGGTGGTTATGGCATACGTAAAGATTACTGTATAACGCCAAAAGTCAATGTCAAAGTGATTACTTATCTCAGATTCTCAAAAAACATTACACAAACACAGGTCACAGCACGCTTCTGCACGATATAACGTACTCCTCAGAAACAGAAGATAATAGCTCTTCGTCATTCGCATACCCGGGTCGAAATGTGGGGCATCACACACTCCGGACTTGGATGTTGGATCTGGGTCCTTAAATTTGAAAATCACATGATCCGTTCCCACATGCTCTCGTCGCCGTGTCAAGATCCTACTGGATCAAAGAAAATCCTCTCTTTTATTCTCCCCATAAAACTAATTAAAATCGAACACGTGGAGAGGAACTACATCTGCTTCACACGTAAACATTTGCCAATTAAAATTTCGAAACGCTCATGCTGATAAGGGATGAATTCGAAAACATGTCCAAAACAGTCAAATCCCCTAAACTAAAACAATCCCATCTCTGTCCAAATCCACGTCATCAATCCAGGTGAACCCACATCAAACCAGCTATAACCGTCCGATGGCAACACAATCCCACATCCCCAGCCGTCAGATCAGCAATCCATACTCCTTTCTAACTCGAATCCAAAGCACCAGAAAAACCACCCTCTTCTTTTAAAACCCCTTCATCTTCTTCTCGCACCTCAAACAGTCCCCCTTCACTTCCCCCAACAATGGCTTCCGCTGAAGATTCTCTTTACCCTCAGCAGCACCAACAACCAGATCTGCTAACACAACTGCACTCTTCGTCTTCTAATCTCCCGCAATATCAGGAGGTACTTACGAATTTCTTTTCGATTTTTTTTTAAAAAAAAAATTTGATGACGATAATTTTTTATTTTGTGTTTTTAATTTAATTTAATTTATTTTTTAAAGATGATCACAGCGGCTATTGAGGCGTTGAACGAGAAAACGGGGTCGTCCAAGGCGGCGATCTCGAGCCAAATGGAGTCGACTCATCCGGATCTGCCGCCAGCTCATACAACTTTACTCTCTCACCACTTAAACAAAATGAAGCAGAGCGGACAGCTTGTGATGGTGAAAACAACTACATGAAGCCGGATCCTAACGCGCCGCCGAAGAGAGGACGCGGCCGCCCGCCTAAACCGAAGGATCCGTTGGCGCCCGCGACAGTTGTTTTCACCGCCGAGACCACGTGGACGTCCGCCGAAGCCGAGAGATCCGTTCGCGCCGCCGGCTGCGTATCAGAAGAAGAGTCCAGGCGGGAGTGGAAGGCCACGTGGCAGACCTCCTAAGAAGGCTAAGACTGCTTCTCCGGCTCCGATTCCTGCTCCAGCCGCGATTTCTTCTGCTTCGGCTACAGGTACTGGCGCGCCGAGAGGTAGGGGCCGGCCGCCTAAAGTGAAGTCGGCCGTGGCACCGGTAGCTGGTTGACTGAAAATAAAGCTGATCATGGGGAGAGAGAGAGGGGGGAGAGTGAGAGAGAGAGAGAGAGAGGGGCGTTAATTTAGTTACTTTAATTAGGTTCTTTTAGGTGTGTTAGTTTTTACTAATTGATGTTTTTAGCAATTTAATTTTTTTTTTTTGGTTTTTTAATTAATGTTAGTAAGTGTTGTCATGGAGTTGTAATGTTGAGAGGTTAATGTTACTGTAATTTTAATGTAAATTTGTTCAGCGGCTGTTCAGGCTTTTCCTTTTTCAATCTTCCTTTTGCCTTAAATTAAAATTTTTATGGAGCCTTTACAGATCAATATTATTATTTGGTGTTTGTGTTTGTGTTTGTATATATACACGCCGGCTTGAATCTTCTTCTTATAGAAGAAATAGAATGCTTGGCTTTCTTTTCAAAGGAATATTCCTGTGCTTATTTGTACTTGTATTTTTCATAAAATGTTTTGGAATTATTTAGGCGGGTTTCAAAATGAAAGATAATTGAGTTACTATTATTTTTAGGGATGGACTAGTGGCCTTTATAGCATTATCATATGGGTAATCTCTGTTCGACTGTTCTTATTGAAAATCATATTTACTTCATAGTTTCTGTCTAATTAAGCTTATATTATTTGAATTATCATTCGGCTTGAATGTTGTTGCAAGGACCAAGTAATATTATCATTCACTTATAATCTGTCTGTTTTGCTTGACTTTAACTGGCTAACTAGCTTATTTTTTTGAAAGATAAATAACTCATTAACGGCAAAGAGTATACGTAAGTAACATAACAATTGAGGGAAAATCTTCCGGCTAAAAACAGGAGACATCACCTCACAAGCCATTTTGACCAGGCCATGAGCAGACACATTATAGACTCGTGTATAAACTGAATCCTAAATTATTTTGTATTTCTAATTTCATCTTTAATCTATGAAATAATCTATCAATCGATTTCTTTCGCACTACTCACTAAGCCCTTAACGAGCTTTTGAAAATTCCATATTAGTAACTGTTGACGGTGGATTTTGGTCTCAGGGCAATATGAGAATATTATCCCAGGATAATCCTCCCTCAATAGTGAATTGTTTGGTTATGGGGAAAACCAAAAACAAACTTAACAAAAGATAGATAAATACACCAATCGACAAGAAGATTTAACGTGGTTCGGTGGATTTGGATCCGACCTACGTCCACGGACACAAACTGGATGATACTTTTATTGCTGAGATATGCTTCTCCGATATCTCTTGGGTTTGCAAGTGTGATTACAATGATCTTGATGATCTTGATTCTGATCTTGTGATTCTCATGTTTGATTGATGATGCCCCTTATGCATACTCTTCCATCCTATTTATAATGGTGAAGAAATCAGATTCCTACTTGTACATGAATTCCCAGTCTAAGATGATTTTCTTTTCCTACAAGGATTTCTAGTTGAAACAATTCCATTTTCCCATAAGGATTCCTAATCAAAAACTATCTTTACTTTCTTTATCCTATTAAGATGTTGACTTTATCAATTTTACCCCAATGAAAGTAGGATAATTAAATATTTTATCCTGTAGGAATAGGATTTCTTATCTTCTGGATCACGTCTCGCCGGGTGGTCGGTCTTCATGAGGTCGGTCTTGATGGTTCTTTGGACCGGGAATGCTGCCACCAATCTGATAATGCCCGGTCATCCGAGTTTTAAATGGTCGGTTACCGATAAAAGTGATCGGTCTCCTACTGTTTATAATACTCATGTGACCGGGTCGGTATTTAATGATTTCAATCAAGAAGGGAATTACCGTTTTGTCCCTGCCGTGCTGTTTTAAATACTATAGTGCCTAAAAACACCATCAACATCTATCCCCTAGTTCTCGGTAACAACGAGTTTGCGAGTTGATGCCGGGAACTATAAAAAAAGATGGTGTGCCGATGAATCCGTCGGTGGTCACTCTAGAAACCGCAGAAAAAAAAATGTTTTGGCTGCAAATCTGGTCCTTTCTGCCACCTTCATATGCTCAATCAACGAGGATCCTGATATCCACCCGTGGAGAAAATGCTTTGCCCTTATGCTGATGTCGATCGACTCGGTGGGACGTAACCCGCCCCGAGCTGAGAAGAACATTTGGCTCTGGGGGAATGTTACCTCTCCAGACCAATAGAAGACCGACCATGAGGGAGATGCTCCGATCCCATGCCGATGATAAGTCTCTCGGTGGACGTATCCCGACCCCGAGCTGGAAGAAAGACTTGGCTCTGGGGGAATGTTACATCCCTAGTCAAAAGAAGCTGACTCGGTGGGACGTAACCCAACCCCGAGCTGAGAAGAACATTTGGCTCTGGGGGAATGTTACCTCTCCAGACCAATAGAAGACCGACCATGAGGGAGATGCTCCGATCCCATGCCGATGATAAGTCTCTCGGTGGGACGTATCCCGACCCCGAGCTGGAAGAAAGACTTGGCTCTGGGGGAATGTTACATCCCTAGTCAAAAGAAGCTGACTCGGTGGGACGTAACCCAACCCCGAGCTGAAAAGAACATTTGGCTCTGGGGGAATGTTACCTCTCCAGACCAATAGAAGACCGACCATGGGGGAGATGCTCCGATCCCATGCCGATGATAAGTCTCTCGGTGGGACGTATCCCGACCCCGAGCTGGAAGAAAGACTTGGCTCTGGGGGAATGTTACATCCCCAGTCTAAAGAAGCTGACTCGGTGGGACGTAACCCAACCCCGAGCTGAAAAGAACATTTGACTCTGGGGGAATGTCACCTCTCCAGACCAATAGAAGACCGACCATGGGGGAGATGCTCCGATCCCATGCCGATGATAAGTCTCTCGGTGGGACGTATCCCGACCCCGAGCTGGAAGAAAGACTTGGCTCTGGGGGAATGTTACATCCCCAGTCCAAAGAAGCTGACTCGGTGGGACGTAACCCAACCCCGAGCTGAAACAAACATCGACCTCGGCGGTACAAGAGTAGACCCGAGCCGGAAATAGACATCGGTCTCGGCGGTATAAGAGCAGACCCGAGCCGGAAATAGACATCGGTCTCGGCGGTACAAGAGCAGACCCGAGCCGGTATTAGACATCGGTCTCGGCGATACAAGAGCAGACCCGAGCCGATTAACCAAGAGGCCTTGGCGGAACGAATCCAGCCCCAAGTCGATATACCAAGTGGCCTCGGCGGAACGAATCCAGCCCCGAACCAAATACTCATTGGGACTTACTCAGAAGGGAAATGAATCAACCTTTGAAGCCCTACCGAATCTGGCACGGGCGTCCCCTTGCCAGACCAGTGAAAAATGAAAACAAATTTATGACAAATAAAATCAAAATGTGGGGGTGATTTAGCACTTGTCCCAAAACAAAACGTTTTAAAGTGTTAATAACAGCACGGATGCCTCGAAACAGCGACCTGCCCGAGGCCTCCAAAACATAATTCTGAACCTTTCAATTCAGCGTCCTGGCGAACCAGGATTTGGATCAGGTGAGCGTTTTGAATGGTAAGGGCACATCCTCTGTACGTCAGGTCACTGTGGAGCCTACGTATTGCACGAGGGATCCTCCTTACCACGCTGGAGCAGGCACACGCCACGGGGGTGCAACGCCTCCCCGTGCTGCGCCTCTCTTGGATCCAAATGATGAATGGATCAAAGAGTGTCCGGGATACTAAGGGTACATTCCTCCTTAGGTCCGGTGTCACTGGAGCAAGCAATCGTCACGGGGGCATCGTCTCTCCCCGTGCTATGCTTTCTCACGGATCCATTACATCGAGTGGCCTCGGCGGAACGAAATCCAGCCCCGAGCCGAATAACCGAGTGGCCTCGGCGGAACGAAATCCAGCCCCGAGCCGAGTAACCAAGTGGCACACAGAGGCCTCGGCGGGACAAACCCAGCCCCGAGCCTACACCACGAAACCTCGGCGGAACGAATCCGGCCCCGAGCCGGTGGCACACAGAGGCCTCGGCGGAACAAATCCAGCCCCGAGCCTTGATAGATGCAAGTCATGAGGTAGTTACGCTCCGGCTTCGGGAGTTTGATCCTACCACGAAGGGTTCACGCGCTCCCTCATACACTTCATCCTTTGAACCATAAGAATTGCCACTCCTAAAATTAGTAGGATCAGAATCCCTAGCTGTAGCACCTCTGCTACTGGATCCAGAAGCTGGATTTTTCCTCGGCTGAATCTTCCAATTTTACATCATGTACTTTTTCGGACAGGCAAATAGGCAGAGAATCATCTTTTAGTATATCTTCATGATTGTTATCTTCATCATCTGAGATGTCATCATCTTAATTTACTAATGCATCATCACTCTCCACAGGAGAAAAATCCAGTTTATCCTCAGAACTAGAATTTCTAGTCATCTTTATCCAGAGCAGCTCTTCTACGAGCAGCATTTCTTGTTTGACGACCTCTTGTCTCTTCATGAGCAGGCTTCAAAACAGCTTTCCCTTTCCCCTTGGATGAGCTAGTGTCTTTCTTTTGTGAATGATCATTTTTTATTCCATCTCCTATATTAACAGATAATCTGGATCTTGAAGAATGATGGTGTGCTGCAGGAGCATGAGTAGATTTAGAAGGAGACGATGCACCGGCTCATGTAGGTGCAGTCCCAGACTCAGAATTCCCTACAGATGCTGAAGGCTTTTGGCCAGATTCACCTCGCTGAACTCGGGGCTAAAGAAATTCTTCAACAGCTGCTAAACTTGAAGGTTGAGATAGTGCACTCAGTCCAGATGATAGACGGGCACTTCCGGTGGAGGACCTAGGTGAATGGCTCAGTACAACTGGGAAACGCTCTAATGACGACAGAGCATTTTGAAGCTTCTGAACTAAGACTGTCATGGGAGCTACACCACCGCATGTGGAGTTTTGAGGAGGTTGCATGTATGCAGAATTAGAGAATAACAGTTGTGCTTGTTGAAATACGTGTTTTTCCAATTATTGTTGCTGCCGATGCTGAGACATTTGCTGCTTAGCTCCAGGTCTTGAAGATGAGAAGATATTGGGGTTCCTTTGGATTGATGGAACTGGAGATGACTTCCGAATAGTCATTGATGGTGAATTCTTGGCTTGCTGAGATGACGATGAAGTTTGGCCACCTTTGTTGGCTGCGGAAGTGGTGGTAGCTGTTGTCCTTGGGTTTAATTCTCTACCAGCAGCATCAAGCAGTGAAGATTCATGACTACTAGAATTCTGCCTAGAAGATAACCAATTTGTTGATGAAATGGATTTTCCAATTGAAGAAAACCCAGTACAACTAGGATCAAATCGTGAAGATAGCATCATAGCTGCATTCTCTTCAAGAGTCTCCTTATCTTCTAGAGATTTGTCCCATACTTTCCCAGAAGCACCAATCAAAGGCTCGCACTCCTTTGCAATAACTCTTTTATCCCAGGAAAAAATCCTTCCTTTGACTGGTATTCCTCATTGCCTTCTTCAAAGAGGAGTTACTATTATCTAATAGTGCATGGCTGGCATCCTCATCGTCCTCCTTCAAATACTTATCCAAGTTTGAATTACTAACTCCATTTGGTTTGTTCACCGGTGACTCACCATTTTTAAAAACTAAATTACTAGTATGCCAGCCCTCCTCCTTGAAATGCTGATTTGAACTTGACTTACTTTTTTTTTTCTTCTTCGACATGGACTCACCATGGTTCACAACCGAATGATTGGCCTGCTCACCTTCCTCCAAATGCCCAGCTAAATTTAACTCACAATTCCTATTTTCCTTAAAATCATTATTATAATAATTGCATTTAACATTTGAAGGTTCTAACCATTCACCCAAATCCTTTAGCAACTTGAACCGAGGATCTGAATCCTGAGGAGAGTTGTCCCTGGTGCCAGAATGATCACCAGTTACTTTTGCTGCCTGATCAACAATAATTACTTTTCTACAAGAGTGTTCCGGTGTCTTCAAAAGTTGACCGACCTTGACCTTTTTTCGCCGAACAAAGCCACATTTACGCTTTGGGATTCTAATACCACTATCATCCAACCTGAACTCACAACACCATTAGATACCCCACTTCCGCTTCTTTCGCTATTGTCAACATTTGTAAGCTTACTGAGAGACACTGTTTTGCTACTCTTATTCCTCTTTTGACTAATTCCGGCTTCGAGCCTTTCATTATTCGCCTCTTCCATTCTCTCCAGTCTGTCCATCATGGATTTCAACAGGGCTTGATTTTCCTCCCTATCTCTCCTCATGCTTTCTTCCATCTTCTCCATCCAATCCGTAGTTGAATTCCCTAACGATTGGTGATTTCCGCATTCTGCCATCGTCTTACTACGCGAACTGCTTATTGTTAAGTTCCCCACAGACGGCGCCAACTGTTGACGGCGGATTTTGGTCTCAGGACAATATGAGAATATTACCCCAGGATAATCCTCCCTCAATAGTGGATTTGTTTGGTTATGGGGGAAACCAAAAGCAAACTTAGCAAAAGATAGATAAATACACCAATCGACAAGAAGATTTAACGTGGTTCGGTGGATTTGGATCCGACCTACGTCCACGAACACAAACTGGATGATACTTTTATTGCTGAGATATGCTTCTCCGATATCTCTTGGGTTTGCAAGTGTGATTACAATGATCTTGATGATCTTGATTCTGATCTTGTGATTCTCATGTTTGATTGATGATGCCCCTTATGTATACTCTACCCTCCTATTTATAATGGTGAAGAAATCAGATTCCTACTTGTACAGGAATTCCCAGTCTAAGATGATTTTCTTTTCCTACAAGGATTCCTAGTTGAAACAATTCCCTTTTCCCATAAGGATTCCTAATCAAAAACTATCTTTACTTTCTTTATCCTATTAAGATGTTGACTTTATCAATTTACCCCCATGGAAGTAGGATAATTAAATATTTTATCCTGTAGGAATAAGATTTCTTATCTTCTGGAGCACGTCTCGCCGGGTGGTCGGTCTTCATGAGGTCGGTCATGATGGTTCTTTGGACCGGGAATGCTGCCACCAATCTGATAATGCCCGGTCATCCGAGTTTTAAATGGTCGGCTACCGATAAAAGTGATCGGTCTCCTACTGTTTATAATACTCATGTGACCGGGTCGGTATTTAATGATTTCAATCAAGAAGGGAATTACCGTTTTGTCCCTGCCGTGCTGTTTTAAATACTATAGTGCCTAAAAACACCATCAACAATAACATTACCAATTTTATTTACAGATGTCGCAACTATGATCCCAGAGGGTCTTTGAACACTGCTCCAAGTCCAGCAGTCTCAGCATCTACATCGAGCTTTACTAGTTTTCTACACTTATATGATTATTTTAAAAATGAGTAATTAAACGAGTTGCATCTACTTTTACAATCCATATATTTGGAATCATACGAGCTAGATCACATTTACAATATATTTAGGTTCAAACCTTGATCTTAACAATGAGTTAAAGAGATGTCTATCACGATTATTATTATTATTTTTTGATCGGACGTCTATCCCACCCAATTTAATCGGAAATAAGTAACAAATTATTTCAAGAGCGAGTTGTGATTAATAGAAAATATTCAAAAATTAATCATAAATGATAAAACTAACTGTCTACATAATTGAGTGAATAGGCTAAAAAGTGAGAGACCAATTATCTTCAAGAATTGTGGAAATTTTAATTTTTAAATGTATAATATGATTTATTTTGTTATCATAGTAAATCAATTCTAAGATGATTTTACTCTGAGCACTTGACTTGCGGAATTTTAATATGTTTTGCTTACTTGTAACTAGACCCGATCAAGGTTCTGATTCTGAACCTTAACCGAACAGTTTGGTTCCGGTTGGAATCGGGTTGGAACCGTACAACCCATCCTCAACGGCTAGTAGCCGTTGGGCTGGGGCAGGGAGCCCAACGACTCCCTCCCCAACGTTAATAATTTTTTTTGGGATTTCACAATTTACCTCAAATAACATTAATAAAACGGCTAATTTTAGGGGCATTTTAGGTATCACAAAAATATTCTAAAAATATATAAATATTGATCATTTTTCATTATTTCACCACACTATTTTCTCAATTCTCAATTCTCAATTCTCTCAATTCCTACAATTCTCTCATTCTTAATTCTCTCATCTACAATTACACTTTATCATTCTCAATTTTCTAATTCTCTAAAATTTCTTAAACAACAAATGACAAGCTCATCTGAGAACACAATGTCAAATGCGCCAACCCAAGAGAGCGGTCCCAATATCGGTTCATGGAAAAGAGAAGTTAGGTTTTGTTCCTCTGATGTTTTCAAAATTTATTTTCATTTAATCGATACTGTAAATGAAGGTCCAAAAGTAGTATGCAACCATTGTGGGTGTAACATCCCGCTATAAGAGATGCTTCCGGTAGAAGACAGGCTAATCCTGCCTCCATAAGTCTCTGACTCTGATGAAATTTCGGCATGACTTCTGCTAAAAGTCATGCAACCTGGATCAAAGTCCAACACCTCCAAACAACCTATTGGGCCCAAACACAAAACATAGCTCTAAAATAAGAAACTCAAGACATAATACAACTGGGCTCTATGCCCGAAAATACGTATAAACAAAAACTTTTACAATCATAACTTATATAGACTTGAACTCTTTACAACTACACTTAGATCCCCCCAAGACCTGGTGACTGGCTGTCTACAGCACTGCTACCCGGCTCCTCAAGCTCTGAAGACCAACCTGTAAAACTCAAAACACTGTTGGGTAGTGAGTCATAAGACTTAGTAAGTAACTATACTCATTCATTGAGCTGCAAATACATAAAATCTGAATTATGTTTCTTTGTTAACTTGACCTAGTATCTGCTCCTAATCAAACATACAACCTTACTATAGATTCCTTTTTAATCTGGCCATATATGCTTTAAATCATGTTTTCTATTAATATCTTTTTATACATCTATAATATACTCGTCAAGTTCCTATATCTTTAGTCATTAAATCAAATTCCATTACACTTCTGCTGCGCTAATCTGATATCTTATTACTTCCCTACTTACTTCTCCATATTCTAATTCAGGCATTTATTATAATTATCTTTCTTTTATTTCATTGAAATATCATCAAATCGGATTTGTCAAATATTCATTCTATCAAACATTCATCACACTAACTTTAATCATGTGTGTGTATGTGTGTGTGTCTCTCTCTCTATGTATGTATGTATGTATGTGTTGGACAATTATGACCCATAGCGTCACTATTTGTACAGATCATTGTGTTGTTGTACAAATTAACTATGTGACAAAGGAGATTGCACTCTTATCATTTGTGATTAGATCACCAAGATATATAAATGATGAGAGGTCCTTATGATTTGTTCCTTGATTGAGAATGATATGAGACAATATCAATCAACGAAGGATAAATCATTAAATATCCCTAGTCAGAGTATTATCGAGATTGGACATCGATTAATACGTAAAAGACTAGTATCGCACTTGTGCGCGTTGTGAGGGCACAACGGCATAGTTCTCATATATTTAAGTATTGGATACTTATGCAAGTGCGGTAGGAGGTTGTGTTTCACTGAGGGTACGGGAAACAGCTTCGCTCTGGATAGACCCCTCGGAATCCCATTGGTATTGTGACTATGTGTCTATGGGAGTTCGACATCAGGGTAGGTGTGTATGGTCTTAACCTGAGACTTGCACCGCTAATGCTTACGACAATCAATATACTTTGATTGAGGTCGTCAGGGGCTTTAACCGGTTCTGGTACGCCGATTTTGGGTATATTGAGAATCGTAGAGTGTTGGGTGTGATGTCAAGACGGAAGTATCACTTCAGTCATACTGGAGATGATGTCACGTAGGATACGGTATTAGTGCTCTTAAGTGCTGGCCGGCCATCGGGATATTATGACAAGGTCATGTATATCCGATTATAGAGACTAGTTACCAGACATCCGACATGTGCTTCGGACGGGGCAGACACTTATCCAGCCCTAGCCCTAGCACGTGACTATCCGATACTGGGCCGATATACACAATACTTGGTATACTACGCTTGATATAGATCCTTGTATATTCTATATGGATATGTCCGGAGAATTGGGTAGACTTGGTGCTTTGCTAGAAGTCGACCTTGTCTCGTAAATCGGTAGAACGTAGTACTTGGTACGTACGCGATTCGGATACTCCGACGATCGTATTTACTGCCAGCTTATCTGGGGATCTCATGGGTCGCTTCCTGATAATGCACCGATGACGCATAACTCGCACTCATAATTAATCTGGGATTATATAGAAGAGATAGAAAATTAATCTAGGATTAATTACAGAGATATTTTATCTAGGATAAAATATCGTCTAAAGAGAGATAACGATTAATTTGGAATTAATCGGTAAATTAATATATTCGATATATTAAACGAAATTAAATTTCGACGCGGAATTAAAATTAGATTTTAATTCGGGCGAACGATTTAATTTAGAATTAATTCGTTAGCGACGTGAATAGTGAATTCGCTAGGCGTAATCATTAAATTACGACGCGACGGAAAATTCGTTAATTTGGAATTAGCGAACCCGAGCCCGAGTGTGATTGCGAGCGCATTCGTATTTCGAATACGAGTGCGGCAACGTAAGTCACATCAAGCGTCAAATCATTCGTCACATCAAACGTCAAATCAAAAGTCACTTTGAGTGATGTGATTGATTGATGTGATTGAGTTGATTGATTGATAGACACACATCAAGTCACTTTAATAAAGTGACAATGAATAGTGATGGGTGTTGTTGGAATAGTATTTGGTGGTTGTGTAATTGATTACCATTTACTTTATTTGATATTTTAAATGGTAAATGCTTATTATTTTTTGGAAAAATATATAAAGCATTTTGGTATTCATTTTACAAGTCAACCAATTACACAACTCAACCTATTCTTCTTTCTTTCTCACGCCCAAGGGGCTGTTTTCTCTTCTCCAACACAGCTCACTACCGTGAGCTTCAAGGGGAGCAATGAGTGGTTTTTGTTGCAAAAACGCAAGTGTTAGCACACTTACGAGAGTTGCGAAGGTGTTAGGGAGGTTCACCCATGAGGCGGGATCCGTTCGATAAAGCTTGGAGCTTGACGAAGGACCACTTTCACGCCCAAAACAGTGAGTATATTCACTGCAGTTCACGCCCATTGCAGTGAGGATTTTCAAGTTTTGTTGCTTGTCGCGTCTCATAACCGATCGATGTGAGTATTCCGCTACCTCCGTTGATGTGTTCACACATTGTTTTCATGTCTTGTTTGATCTTGGGACCTAGAAACAAACCTAACAGTATGTATGTATGTATATTATATATATAACTTATCTGAAGCTCTGTTTAAAAGTCTCTTAATAAAACTTATCTTTTTGAAAACATGATTTAAATCTTTGGTTTCTTGAAACTGTTTCTAAAATCTGTTTTCTGAAAACCGTTTACTAAAATCTAACTTTTGAAAACTACATAATGATGATATGAATACTGTGTACTGAAAAATCTAAAAACCGAAAACTGCTATACGTCAAGGACCATGACTCAACTGGACTTGTCTGGGAAATACTCAACTGGGTATCTGAAACTGGTAGTACTCTATGTTCATGACCATAACTCAACTGGACATCTCTCTACACCCATAACCATGACTCAACTGGGCGTACTCTATGCCCAGGACCATAACTCAACTGGGCATCTCTGAAACTGGTGGTGCGCCACGCCTAGGACCATAACTCAACTGGACGTGTCACACCACAAACTAGAAATGGGGGTGCGGATCAATACTACCACCCAAGCTCTGAAACCAGGATTTCGGGGATCTGTCAACCCTAGTCCTGCTCAACGTGTGCACACGGACCCAATCCGTCAATTCCATCTCTCTAATAGTTATATACTGGGGTGAGTTTTTCCCTCATGCCCCGAAAAATAAAAAACCATCTTCTGTATCTCAAAACTGTAAAAACACTTCCTGAAATATGATTCTCTCAAAGAATTTGAAACTGTCTTTTTAAAACTCTTTGGATTTCAAAATCATTCTTACTTTCAACTTAATTTATGAAAATCGTAATGCAAAATCATGTATATACATTTCATATGCTTTTATTAATCACAATCATACTTTCTTATGTACTTATCTTTAAATATAACTACATATATATGTTCGTGCATGACTATAATTTAATGACATATGCATTTTATTACTTATATGCTTCTATCGTATATGTACATGTATTCATTCACGCATACTTATGTCATATTTAAATCATTTATATACATGCACACTCTAAGCACACACAAAACTAATCTTTATATAATTATATCTATATATACTTGCGTACACATAAATGAACATGTTATCAACATGCTCAAGTCAACTTGTATTAACTTTCCGACTATATTATCATATCAACACAATTTACATACAACTTGTGCTCAAATACTTTTATCACATTCAAACATAAAACCAATATCACCAAATCAAACTCCCCTCCTAACATCCATTTATTCGGCCATGGCTTAACAATTTATGCTTTATTAAATCAAACATATAAAAATAATAATCCATGATGTAGTATCATATACCATAATTACTTTTATAACTAAACACATTAACTAGGTAATACAAGTCCATGTTTCGGTCATAATGTCCCCCTTATTCAAAACAAAATAAAATTCATTCATCAAGTATACATACGCATAATTTACGAATAGCTCATTGCCTTAACTCATTTCCTTATCAACAATACCTTAGGCTACTGTTACTATTCTCAATTATTCACCACAAATATTATTCCCACTAAAACGCCACTGCCACACGTATTCCACCATCATCACAACCTTAATTTCAGATTTTATTTACATGAAAACACATAAAATCACACTACTTATTGAAATTTCAGTTTAGCCAATTATTAATCTCACACTTTGGTTCCAAAAATCCCCAATTCCTAGGGTTTTTGCCGAATCTTCCCAATCCTTTAATCAAAATAATTTCTTTCAATTTTCATAATTAACAACCAAAATTAAGTACTTTGATATGTTTCTAATCAAATTATTTAGCCCAATCTTTCCAATTTATTAATTTGCAAAACACATCAAAGCAAAAAGACTCAAGGTAATCATCGCCATAGTATACTTACCTCTACCTCTATTTTTTCCCCTCATTCTCGGTCTCTCCTGATTTCTCTCATCTTTCTATCTTTTATTATGTTTCGGCATGTTCCTTCTTTGGTCTGCTCTATCTTCTTTTGGATTTCTCTCTCTCTTTCATGTTATCTTTCTCTTGGTTCTGCTTCTCTTCTTTCGTCCTAGCCTTAATCTTTCTTCCTCTCTTCCCTTTCTTTTCAGCCTACCACCCTTTCTCTCGGCCTACTATTTCTTTTGGCATTCCCTTTGCTTTGTATGTGTGTGTGTGTGTTGTTGATCACATTTGTGGGTTATAATACATGTGTGTGTAGAAATTTTTAATTGTGTGTGTATTATGTGTATACGTGTGTGTCTAGAAAAGTCTAGGTTTATTTTTGTAATTTGTGTGGTAATTATCAATTCCATCCATCAAGTTTTCTTATTATTATCTTTTAATTAATTTCTTGAAAAATCTCCATTTTAACAATAAAAATTAACCTCGCGTTCTTGCTCGGCCTCACGCGCGAAAAATAAAATATACACAGACATGCTAAAATAAATACGAGATGTTACATTCACCCCTCCTTATATAGGATTCGTCCTCGAATCCTGACCAGCGCAGACTGAAACTAAATAGCAAGCAAAGACCGATATGGTCTAAACAAAACATATATTTACTGAGATAGTCGAATAGCCAGCAGTTGCAGTCACCAACACTCTATAACCTTTGCACTGATACCATATTTGTAACATTCCGCTATAGGAGATGCTACCGGCAGGAGACAGGCTAATCTTGCCTCCATAAGCCTTGACTCTGAAGAACTTTCGACATGACTTCTACTAAAAATCATGCAACCTTGATCAAAGTCCAGCACCTCCAAACAACCTATTGGGCCCAAACATAAAACATAGCTCTAAAATAAGGAACTCAAGACATAATAAAAACTGGGCTCCATGCCCGAAAATACGTATAAATAAAAACTTTTACAATCATAACTTATACAGACTTGAACTCTTTACAACTACACTTAGATTCCCACTAGACCTGGTGACTGGCTGTCTGCAGCACTGCTATCCGGCTCCTCAAGCTCTGAAGACTGTGGTCGACCGATCTGGTCACCAACCTGTAAAACTCAAAACACTGTTGGGTAGTGAGTCATAAGACTCAGTAAGTAAATATACTCATTCCTTGAGCTGCAAAAACACAAAATCTGAATTCTGTTTCTTTGTTAACTTGACCTAGTATCTCCTCCTAATCAAACATGCAACCTTACTATAGATTCCTTTTTAATCTGGCCATATGTGTTTTAAATCCTGTTTTCTATTAAGATCTTTTATACATCTATTATATGCTCGTCAAGTTCCTATATCCTTAGTCACTAAATCAAATTCCATTACACTTCTGCTGCGCTAATCTGATATCTTATTACTTACCTACTTACTTCTCCATATTCTAATTCAGGCATTTATTATAATTTTCGTTCTTTTATTTCATTGAAATATCATCAAATCGCATTTGTAAAATATTCATTCTATCAAACATTCATCACACTAACTTCAATCATTTGTATATGTGTGTGTGTGTGTGTGTGTATATATATATATATATATATAAATCATATTACCATACATTAATATTCACAAAAGATTTCTTTCTATGTAAACAAATAATTCACACAAACATCAATCATATATACAGTTAAATATAATCATGCCATCATGCATTAATATCCACTATATACATCTCAAATGATAACCAAAATGTATGATTTATATGCATAACTTGTAAATTACTTTCTACTTTAACATGTCATACCATTTAGAAAATACTTTCTGAAAAACTTTTCTGAAAAACTGTTTTATGAAAACTATTTTCTGAAGCTCTGTTTAAAAGTCTCTTAATAAAACTTATATTTCTGAAAACATGCTTTAAATCTCTGGTTTCTGGAAACTGTTTCCAAAATCTGTTTTCTGAAAATTGTTTACTAAAATCTGACTTTTGAAAACTACATATTGATGATCTGAAAACTGTGTACTGAAAAATCTGAAAACTGCTCTACGTCCAGGACCATGACTAAAGTGGTCGTGTCCGGGAAATACTCAACCGGGCATCTGAAATGGGTAGTACTCTATGTCCATGACCATAACTCAACTGGACATCTCTATACACCCAGGACCATAACTCAACTGGGTGTGCTCTATGCCCAGGACCATAACTCAACTGAGCATCTCTGAAACTGGTGGTGCTCCACGCCTAGGAACATAACTCAACTGGATGTGTCACACCACAAACTAGAACTAGGGGTGCAGATCAATGCTACCACCCAAATAATCCATGATATCAACATGTTATCAACATGCTCAAGTTAACTTGTATTAACTTTCCGACCATATTATCATATCAACATAATTTACATTCAACTTGTGCTCGAACACTCTTATCCCATTCAAACATAAAACCAATATCACCAAATCAAACTCCCCTCCTAACATCCATTAATTCGGCCATGGCTTAATAATTTATGCTTTATTAAATCAAACATATAAAACAAATAATCCATTATGTAATATCATATACCATAATTACTTTTGTAACTAAACACATTAACTAGGTAATACAAGTCCATGTTTCGACCACAATATTCTCCTTATTCAAAACAAAATAAAATTCATTCATCAAGTATACCTACATATAATTTATGAATAGCCCATTGCCCTAACTCATTTTCTTATCAACAATACCTTAGGCTACTGCTAATATTCTCAATTATTCACCACAATATTATTCCCACCAAAACGCCACTGCCACACGTATTCCACCATCATCACAACCTTAATTTCATATTTTATTTACATGAAAACACACAAAATCATACTACTTACTTATTGAAATTTCAGTTTAGCCAATTATTAATCTCACACTTTGGTTCCAAAAATCCCCAATTCCTAAGGTTTTTGCCGAATCTTCTCAATCTTTTAATCAAACTAATTTCTTTCAATTTTCATAATTAACAACCAAAATTAAGTACTTTGATATGTTTCTAATCAAATTATTTAGCCCAATCTTTCCAATTTATTAATTTTTCAAAACACATCAAAGTAAACAGACTCAAGGTAATCATCGCCATAGTATGCTTACCTCTACCTCTGTTCTCTTTTCCCACATTCTCGGACTCTCCTGATTTCTCTCCTCTCTCTATATTTTATTCTGTTTTGGCCTGTTCTTTCTTCGGCCTGCTCTATCTTGTTTTGGATTTCTCTCTCTTTTTTTATTACCTTTCTCTCGGTTCTGTTTCCCTTATTTCTTCCTAGCCTCCTTCATTCTTCCTCTCTTCCCTTTCTTTCAACCCACCATTTCTCTCGGCCTACTATTTCTTTCGGCCTTCCCTCCGCTTTCTCTATGCGTGTGTAGGTTATATAATACATGTGTGTGTAGAAATTTCTAATTTTGTGTGTGTATTATGTATACACGTGTATGTGGCTAGAAATGTCTAGGTTTATTTTTGTAATTTGTGTGGTAATTATTAATTTCATCCTTCAAGTTTCCTTATTATTATCTTTTAATTAATGTCTTGAAAAAGCCCCATTTTAATAATAAAAATTAACCTCGCGTTCGGGCTCGGCCTCAGTGCGAAAAATAAAATATACACAGACATGCTAAAATAAATACGGGATGTTACAGTGGGGTTTCTTGCAAATGTAGTTGTGGATACAAAAAATGAACAAGCACATGGAAAGACATTATGCCGTTGAGCTTGGACTTGATATGACGCAAACTCAAATTGTCAGGTACGCATCATCTAGTAGAGGTACGAGTTCTTTAGATTTATTTAAATATTTTGATGCTAAAAATAGAGAAGAATTTGCTATATTAACTTGTATGGCACATCTTTCTTAAGTTTTGGTGAAAAAACTTACTTTTACTAATTACGTTCAAAATGCTTTAAATCTTGCTCCTTGTAGAATGACTCGAAATACAACAAAATGTCAAATTTTTAAATACAAAGATGATAAAATTATTTTAAATGAAATATTTAGAGATATTAAAGATCATTTTTCTATTTATTCTGATATTTGGAGTGATCATTGGCGAACAACCTCATACATACGTAAAATTTTAACAATTGGATTTGATAATGCATCTGCAAATACTGCATCAATCACTGATTTAATAGAAATATGCGAACCAAATTTAGGGGGTCAATTTTTTCATGTTCGTTGCAATGTCATGTCCTTAATTTATGTGTTAAGATGGTCTGGAAAAATTATCATATTTCATTGATCCTATTAAAAAATCACTTAATTGTATTTATCATATTCTCAAATTAGGAGAGAATGAGCTAAGTTTTATAAATTAAATGGTATTAAATCGATAAATTTCACGAGATGTTCCAACACGTTGGAATTCAACTTATTTTCTTTTATGTCAAGCTTTGCAATATAAAGATGTATTATGTAGTTTTTTCTTCAACACGTTCAACATATCACATTTTTTCTAGTCAATGGGAAAGTTGTGATAAAATTTTAGAAATTTTAAAAGTTTTTAATGATGCTACAAATATTTTTAGCGGAGTTTATTATCCTACAACATATTTTTTTATTCTTGAAAGTTTGAATATTGTTGGTACTCTCTATGAGCATGTTGAAAGTTCTGATCCTAATGATATTGTTTTGTTTGAAGCTATTAATGTTATGAAATGAAAATGGTTGCATTATTTTAGAGACATTCGTTTACTTTATCTTATTGCTGCTGTTTTTGATCCTAGATTTAAATTAGAAGGTTTGAATAGTGCTTTACAAGCTTACTATGGATATTTAGGAATATTAGATAAAATTGATATTACAAGAATAATAGCTAAAATAAAAATTGATTTAATAGATTTATTTAATGATTATATTATAAGATATAACTTACAATCAGTAGGATAATTTAGTAGTAGTGAACCCGTAATACAAACAAGACTTAGCGCAGGTGATCATTGGTTACTACAATGAAATAAAAAAGGTAGGAATAACATGACTAATAGCCCGGAATTAGATAATTATTTATGTACAAATTTTGAGTTTTTAACTAAAAGTTTAGTTACTAAAAAGTTTCAAATCCTTGAATGATGGAACCGACATCAAAATATATACCATATATTATCAGTTATTGCTAAAGAGATATTGATAGCATATATTTTCACCATTGCGGTTGAGCAAGCCTTCAACATGAGAGGCAATATATTGGAAGTTAGACAGTCTTCATTACACTCAAGCACTCTAGAAGCAACCACATGTGTGGGTGATTGGACCTGAGCTGATCTGAGGCAACAAGAATATGCCTCCGATGAATTTGAAGAATTGTTCGACAATGTATTTGCAAAGTGTAAGCGGAACTAGAGCTGAAGGATCAACATATACTGATAATGATGATTGATAATTAAAGAATTGTAAAATTACAATGGGAAAATATCATTAAATTGTAATGAAACTACATGAGCTTTGATTTCTCTCACCTCTGGAGGATACGTATGCAACTTTAAGTTTTTAAAATTAAGTTCAAGCTCTTTAATTTAATAATTTTATTTTAATTTTTTTAGACAAGAATTTTATTTGTAATTTAATGTATATTTATTATATAAATTCAAATTCATAATTTTAAATTAAATTTTCAATCTCAATTTTTTTATTTTAAAAAAAGGAAAAAAAAACAAATGGAGTTCGGTTCCGGTTACGGTTCCACTGAAGTGTGGAGCCGGAACCGAACCGGAATTAAACGGTCCGGTTCCGGTTCCACAATCATGGAACCGGGAATCGACGAGTTTGGTTCTGGTTTGGAACCGAACCGGACCGGTGGCCAAGTCTACTTATAACAAAATGCTCACCAAACGGTAGACTAACTGCTTTCAAGTCCGGGGAGTAGCTTTTGATTGACGAGAATCTTCATTCCTTATTCTGACATATGGTGTAGTTTATGATGCCATAACATAGAAACTTATTCTCCAGAATCTAGTGATGCCACTGATACAGTTGCTTCCTGAATTGAGTCTCCTAAGAGTATACACAAATTTGCTGAGATCTTTTAGCTTTCAAGACTGTAAGTGTTTCTTTTACCATCTTTAATACCCTGTATTCAACAACGCTCTTGTATTCGATGTTATCTATGTTAGGAATGATGCTCAGAGTGACAATCTGTATCGTATTTATGTTCTATTCATAAATATTAACAATTCTATTTTTCCATAATGTTACAAATTTAATGGTAGTACCCTTATATTTATACACTTTTTCGATCTAATTATGATTAGATATCTGATTACAATTAGATCGAAACTAAATCTGGTTTAGTGATACATGTATATTAGACAAAGACTCTAGGATTTACAATATAGTGCGCAATTACAACTTAGTTTGTAATTGACATTGGGAAGCACACTATTAGATGTATATCCTTAAATAAAATTTCCGGTCAAGATTTACTAACACGACTCGGTTAGCAAAAGCTGCTGAGACCAGTATATGTCGTATATCGTGACTTGATCCGATGGTTTATCCCAATGAACCATGAGTCTCAGGAGACTCGTATAGACATGTAAGTGTTTATTCGATAAAAACTGAATGACTTACTGAAGATTTCCTAATAGATGGTATACCAACGTCAATAGGAATCATCTCGAATTGAGCAAGTATAGTGGTCATTCGACTTGAGATACCATAGTTGGATATATGAATTATCCTCCACACTTTGATGGCAGTCACATCACCAATCTATTTAGATCATAACTTCACTTGTTCGTTAGGTGTGGACTGTTGCTCATGATATCCAGTGCGTATCAAGATAAATACTCTTGGGGTTATGCTCCAGTAATACTAATTCATCATTTTAATTTTTTGTTCCATTAATTTCTATAGTTACGTATATGATATATATCGTAGAAAATTTGAATCTTGAAAAGTTTGATATTTGAAACTTTATTTTGTATAATTGTTATATAATTGAAAGTACTTGCGCCTTGGAGGTACAAGGAAAACTTTATCATTTATTTTATTTTATAGAATATTGTATTCTATTTTATAGAATATCTTTTCTACGATCCCGAGTAATAAAATTATTTTGTTACTTGGTAGTTAACATTGGATGTTGATAATTACATAAAAGACTTGACTTATTGAAGTCAAATATGAGAATGATAAACTATAATGAAACTACATAATTAATAAGATGAAAAGACCCTTAGTCAACTTTCGTATAAGTCTACTAGGGTGTCAGAATCATTTACAAAGTATTTGATACTTATTGGTTATGTTGTTTTCTTATTGAAGAAAATTATCCTATAACTTATAGTGGGAGCGATATTTGATATCGATTTTGGAAATTAGCATTAAACCATAGATCTAAGATTGTTCCTATCTTACTACGATCAAGTTTTGAACTTGATTGAGCTTTCGATATGAATCTTTTATAAAATATGAAATTATTTGCACATCAAAAGCAATGTGAGCTTGATAAAGGTTTGACCTTTATGGTATGACAGTGAGAAAGGTTATACTCAGTAGTCTATTGTAGATTATGAGAAAACTTATCTCAAGTCGCACTAATTGAATAATTAAAGATTAATTGATTAATGTTGATATTAAACTGTATTTTGACTAAAGAATGCAAAGTGGCGTTCTTGAGTGATTTCTTCGAATGAGAAATCCGTTGCGGTTTCTTTATTTGAAGAGTTCATTCTAGAATGGGCCTAGAGTTTGTATTCTGCTAAGATCAAAATTTAATATACTAGCTTATAGAGCCGATTGTAGACTCAGATAAGTTTTCCGAAAATCTGTGTTCTCTAATTTTGATACAGTCAGATTGTCTGATTTTATCAAATGATAGAGAGTACATATTTGACACTAGGGTTAGTGAGAGCATACGAATTTCTTTCTAGTGTTGTATATCCTAATGATATTATCATTGTTAAAGTAAAAATGAGATGTTAGTAAAGTAAAATTTTTACTTAAGTCTTCTTTTCTTCGTGTAAGTAGTGAGAGTAGTCGCTATTATATTTGATATAAAGTTTCATATATGATATAAAACTAAGAGACTAGTGAGATACTCTCATTAGTCGCGTATTAGATATGATCTAATAAAAGACATAGTAAGACTATCTGTATGACAGTTAGTCTAACTGTTTGACAGTTAACATGTCTTTTATATATATAGTATTCGTCTTTCTTAAAGGATGATACCTTTGTTGAAAGCAAGATTGATTAGAATGTCCAGTCAATCTTATGCATTATAGAATGATGGCGTAATGAATACTATATTATATGCGATTAAAGATATCAATTTAATCATAATTGTTACGAGTTATTTTGATATACAGTAGACCAATGATGTGTCTTGAAACATGTTCTTTGTGATCTTTGAGATATTAAGAACGAGTTTCTTATTCATGGAGAATTTAGTCTATAACCATAAGGTCAGAACAGATTTGATTCTAATTATGACTTTAGATGGTCTATGTCATATAAAGTCAGAAAAGATGCAGTGGGAGTGTCACCGTTGATTCTACTGAACTAATAGAATCAGTTGCGAGGTATTGACTTAAGAAGTTGCAAAGTGACCTCAATGATTAGAAGTTGATATTAGTTGTGTGCTTGCGGTTGTCTTATAGTATTTTGGATTTGATCCCCATATACTTAGATAACTCAGTAGCTATAGCACAATACTGATATAGTGTCTGAGTCATATTGATGTAAAAAAATTTGGATTAAGCAAAATATGAATGATGTTAGCTAAGGAAAACGGTTGAGTTTGTTGGACGGACTCAATTTGTTAAAGCAGGCTTACTTGTTATTGCCTACCTTTTTAGTGTTAGGTGAGCTCTTGAGGGCCACGGTATGTGATACACATTGATATGTGTATATGATACTGTGGATTGGCACTAGAGTAAGTGGGAGAAATTGTTAGGGATGATGTTCAGAGTGTCAATCCGGATCGTATTTATGTCCGATTCATAAATACAAGAAATTCTATTTTTCTATAATATTACTAATTTAATGGTAGCACCCTTGTCTTTTATACACTTATTCAATTTAATTACGATTAGATATCTGATTACGATTAGATCGAAAATAAATCTGGTTTAGTGATATGTGTATATTAGACAACGACTCTGGGATTTACAATATAGTGCGCAGTTACAACGTAGTTTGTAGCTGATATTGAGAAACACACTATTAGATGTATTTCCTTAAATAAAGTTCCTGGTCAAGATTTACTAACAGGGGTCGGTTAGTAAAATCCGATGAGATCAGTACATGTCGTATATTGTGACTTGGTCTGATGGTTTATCCTAATGAACCATGAGTCTCGGGAGACTCATATAGACATGTAGGTGTTTATTTGATAAACAGTGAATGACTCATGAAGATTTCTTAATAGATGGTACACCAACGTCAATAGGAATCTTCTCGAGTTAAGCGAGCATAGTGGTCATTCGATTTGAGATATCACAGTGGGATATATGAGTTATCTCCACACCTTGATGGCAGTCACGTCACCGATCTATTTAGATCAGACCTTCGTCTGTTCGGGGTGTGGACTGATGTTCATGATATCCAGTGCGTATCACGATAGGATCCGTCAGTCCTGTGTATAGGGCATAGGCATTCTCACGTGTTTACGATATAGTAAATGTTGGGAAGCGGCAGCGAGTGCGCAACAGAAAAATAAAAATTATGATGCCATTTTCCCTTTGCCCAAGACCCATTTGTTTGGATTATTCTACAAGCTTAGGCATGTTACTGTATATTATAAGAATAAAACTCATAAAACATGCAAAGAACATAAACCTAAACATGTTAACTTATCATAAGAACTCTAATTAAAATAAAGAAAGAAAATGACTTACTTGAACCGTAGACTCCTCCAGTCCTCCCTCAAAGCTACAAGCTTTTCTCGAACTCAGCAAGCTCTTCCACGTTCCAAAGAGCCACCCAAGTGTGTGGCCTCCAAAGATGCACACACCAAAGCCAAAACTCAATGGCAAGACTACGCCTTGAGTGCACATGTATTTTTCCCTTGTGCTAGCCTAGACAAATAACTCAAAACTTTTAACTCGAGGTTCCTCTAGTCAATTAGACTTAAGGATCCTCAAAATCAGTGGCTTACTCTTAAACTTTAGAGTCGCTCACTTATATAAACCCAAGATATGAAAAGTTTGGTGCAAAAATCTGTGAAGAATTCTTTGGGTTTAGATAGTGCTCCAAAGACAACAAAATTAATTAAGAATCAGATGTGGGATAAAAGCTAATTTAATCTTAGCCATTGGATCCTAATTTAGTGGTTTAATGAGATTATAAAACCTTAATAAGAGTTTGGGCCGAATTGGAATTCAAAACAAATAAAATTTTTTTTACTATTCAAATGTTACTATTCACATATTACTATTCATATGAGTAGTAATTTTTTCCTATTTATTCCAATTCCCAAAGTTCCCTTATCTTCATTCACCAATCCCTAAGCCACTATGGAACCTCATAAATGATCTGTTCAATAACTAAACACATTGAACTATTTATGAACAATTCATACAAAAATCATATTTACTGTTAAATATGTACTGTGCACTGTTAACCATTAATTTCGACTTTATTGTGTGTGACCTTTTGGGTTCCCCTCAAGTTGGACATGAAATGAATCGTGAAAATTTAATCGAACATAAATTATCCTCCGATCAAATGGTCGTTCGATTTCAATGACCAAGGTTGACATCTAGCAACATACCAAGGCTCTCAAATGAGAAGGAAGGATATATATACCCATTCTGTATGTAATTTACATATGATACGGTCTCTCGCCTCACTGTATCCCCATCTATTGACCTAGGTACAGAAAGTGTCTACCCATATGGTCAAAGTATGTGTTGATAGTGTCATATAAATCGTGCTAACCTAAGAATCTCACATGATTCTTCCGCTGTGGCCACAGTCTCAAGCACTGATCACATATATCAACCCGCAAACTGGAATACTACTCTTATAAGAAAATATTATCCGAAAGAGTGGCGATTCTCTGTTGTATCTTTACAAACTTCATGTGTTTCAACAAATGTCCCAATCATACCCTTATGACCGGATCTTTTGAACCGGGGAAGGAGAATGTCAAAGTTATTTGATCCACACATAAGATTGTAAAGACCTCAAATCTAAGGACTAGTCATATAATCGATACATGAAAGTTCTCACAGACACATGGGATAAACAATCCATATGAAAACTTTTGGCAGTCAATTCGTGGACACGAGAAACTCATGCATCCATGTGATACACCAAGCGGACGGATCTCCGCTAGTAGCATATGAGATCGGCTACCCCACTTAAGGGCGGATCATATCATCATGCTAGTCTCTCCGTTTTGTGAACTCCCAGATTATTCACAAAACTATGACTAGGAATATTAAGAGTAATGATTCTCATAAGGGGTGGAAGCCATCGTCTTATTACTCCAAGGGCTTTATTATAGTGTTGATGATTCATATAAGTTATGTAAGTCACATATAATAAAAATTGCCATTTTATTAATTAATGAAAATATTACAAATACATGTACATATAGCCCATCCATAAGTTGGGTATAGGGCATATCCCTAACAATCTCCCACTTGCACTATGGCCAACTAGTATAAATCTGGACACCGTACTCTCGGGTGTGCCTATCATGCTTTTGTTGAGTCAGCCCTTTAGTCAGAGAATCTGCAAGATTATCTTCTGTGGGTATTTTCTCTATAATAACTTCTTTTCTCTCAACAATCTCCCTAATGAGATGAAATCGCCTGAGTACATGCTTGGATTTTGGTGGGACCTTGGTTCCTTTGATTGACAATGGCACCTGTGTTGTCATAGTACATCGTGACGCCATTCTTTATCATGGGAAACACTTCCAGCTCCGTGATGAACTTCTTTATCCAGACTGCTTCTTTAGCTACCTCAGATGCTGTAATATACTCGGCTTCAGTGGTGGAGTCCGCTGTAGTTGACTGATTTGAGCTTTTCCAACTTACAACACCGCCATTTAAAGTAAAAGATATCTTGTTTGTGATCTGCTATCATCTCTATCGGTCTGAAAGCTCGCATCATAGTAACCAATGACTTTCATATCAGAACAATATATGTATATCAAAAACACATCCTTAGTTCTTCTCAGATACTTGAGGGATATTTTGACAGCGGCCCAGGTGTTGCTCACCAGGATTTTCCTAATACCTGCTCGTTATGCTAGCGAGAGACTAAGAGACATCAGGTCTTGTACATAGCATGGCGTACATGATCGATCAATTGCTGAAGCATAAGGGATCATACTCATACGCTCTCTATCTGAAGGAGTATGTGGACATTGCTCCTTAGATAATTTGATTCCATGAAAGTAGGTAAATTACCTATTTTGGAATTCCATTTTGAATCTTTTCAAAATTTTATCTATGTACGTAGATTGAGAAAGTCCTAACAATCTCTTAGATCTATTACGGTAGATCTTAATACCGAGGATGTAGGCTGATTCTCCCAAATCTTTCAAGGAGAAATTCTGAGATATCATTGCTTGGTGACTTGCATCATGGAATATCATCCCCGATGATTAATATGTCATCGACATATATAATACAAGAAATACAACAACACTCCCACTATTTTTACTGTAAACACAAGGCGTCTCTATTTTTGATGAAGTCAAATTCTTTGATTGTCTCATCAAATCGTATCTTCCAACTTCTGGAGGCTTGCTTGAGTCCATAAATGGATCGTTTAAGCTTGCATACTTTATTAGATCATCCTTAGATGCAAATCCCTCAGGTTGTGTCATATAGACTTCCGTCCTCACGAGGTTCCCATTAAGGAAAGATGTTTTGACATCCATCTGCCAAATCTCATAATCAAAGTGTGCAGCTAGTGCCAGTAAAATTCGAATGAATTTATCATTGCAACAGGCATAAGGTTTCCTCATAGTCAATTCCTTGGATTTGTCTATAACCTTTTGCCACCAACCTAGGCCTTATAGGTTTGGATGTTGCCTTCTGCATTAGTTTTACGCTTGTAAATCCACTTGCACCTATGGGTTTTTATCCCTTCAGGTGCATCTACCAAGTCCCATACTTGATTCTGATACATAGAGTCTATTTCGGATTTCATGGCCTCAAGCCATTGACTGAATCAATGTCACGTATTGCTTCATCATAACTGGTGGGATCGTCATTATCAATGACATGATCATGTTCCTATCAATATAAAAACCATATCTTTCAGGCTCATATCTTTTCCCTACCGACCTTCTGAGTTCATAACCTTGTGGTTGTTTGTCGCTCCCTTTTGAGGGGCCTGGGTTTAGTTCTATTTAGTTGTGTTCTTCTTGTACCTCATCGAGATCAAGTCTACTCCCACTATATTCTTGAGAAGGAATTCATTCTCAAGAAATTTAGCATTTCGTGAGACAAATGTTCTTTGTTCATTTGGGATGTAGAACACGTATGCTCCTGAGTTCAAGGCATATCCTACAAACTTACATTTAACTTCCCTATCACCAATTTTTTAGTTTGTGTGAGCTTGACATATGCGTCACATCCCCAAACTCTTAGATAACTAAGACTAGGACGTTTCCCAGACCATAACTCATATGGTATTTGACTAACAGTCTTGGAAGGAACTTGGTTTAGTAGTAGACCCTAAAAAGAAAGAGGTAGATCCGTGCCTGAAATCATTGATCGGACCATATCTAATAATGTCCGATTTCTCCTTTCGGAGACCCCATTATGCTGTGGAGTTCCCGAGAAGTCCACTAGAAACAATGTCCATTTCTCTCAAGTAATCTTGAAATTCATTGCTTAAGTATTCACCACCTCGGTCAGACCTTAGTGACTTAATACTTTTATTAAGCTGTTTTTCTACTTCAGCTTTGAAGTCTTTGAATTTCTCAAAGGCTTCAGATTTGTACCGCATAAGGTACACATACCCATATCGCGAGAGATCATCGATAAAGGTAATGAAGTAGGAGAATCCACCTCTAGCGGTGACTGACATTGGTCCGCATACATCAGAGTGTATGAGTTCTAATGTCTCCGCTGCACGCTGTCTTTACCTTGAAGGGTAATTTGGTCATTTTACCAAGTAAACAAGACTCACAAGTTCCATAAGGTTATATTTAAGGGTTTGAAATACCCATCCTTATGTAGCTTAGTTAATCTTGTTTCATTGATATGACCTAAGCGACTGTGCCATAGAAGTGATTCATTGAGATTATTCGAGTAAACGTGTATATATTAGAGGTTGAACATTCTTTGTTAGTTTGTAAGACATAGATACCATTATTCAAAATACCATCTCCATATTTTATTTCATTGAAATAAATAGAACATTCATTACAACTTATTAGGCATGAAAAGCCTTTATTACATAAAGAAGAAATTGAAATGATGTTCTTTACTAGAGAAGGTACATAAACACAATCTTCTAAGTCTAAAACTAAACCATTCATTCGGCAAAACTAATGAATAAGTCCCCACGCACAATGCAACCAGTTTTTCTCCATTACCCATGCGTAAGTCAACCTCCCCATGACGGAGTCTCCTACTGTTTCTCAGCCCTGCAAATTGTTACACAAAGTGAGTCCCACAACCGGTGTCAAGCACCCAAGTAGAAGGTTTAGAGTTTTGAGAATAAGTTCAATCATATACAACATACCTGAAGCATTGGGCTTCTTGCCTCTTGGGCTTCCCTAGCTTCCTTGGCTTCCAAGGATCTGCAGTCTTTCTTCCAATGACACTTCTTTTCACAAAAGAAACATTTCCCCTTTCCATTTTTTCTTCTCCACCTTACCATTGGGCTTTAGGTGATCTGGAGCCTTGGCCTTGCCTTATTTTCTTTGGGCCTCGTGGCTTCAGGTCCGTACCCGTAAGCATGACGGAGGTTTTAAGCTCGGTTTCAAGTCATTCTCTCTGCTTGCTTTATCAGATTGTGTAATTTTGCTAAAGTAGCTTCTTTATCAGACAGATGAAACTGCATAATAAAGTTAGAGAATTCTTTTGGTAAGGACTGAAGAATTAGATCGTGACATATCTCATGATCCATGATGAACCCGAGGTTGGCCAATTTTTCAATGTGGCCAATCATCTTAAGCACATGTCCACTAACAGATCCTTCCTTATACCTTGTTTGGAATAAGGCACATGACACTTGGAATCTCACGGTATGAACGGAAGTTGCATACAACTCCTTCAAGTGAAAGATGATGGTTTGAGCATCCATATCTTCGTGAGCTTTTGAAGTTCGTCCGACATAGAGCCAAGCATTATGCAAACTGCTTGCTCATCATCATCGACGTGTTTTTTCCAAGCATCAAATGTATTTTGGTCAGCATCTTCTTGCGGGTTCAGGGGGAAATGGTCTTTCAAGAACATAGAAAATCTTTTCTTGTCGTAAGACAATTTTAAAGGTTTCTAAACCAGTCATTGTAGTTGTCCCCTTTGAGCTTATGCTCATCAAGGATGGAACGAAGTGATACTCTGTTGCCATTTGAATGTTTGTGAAATATTTTAACCCACCTATTAAGAGAATGTTAAAATTAGGAATATGTTTTCATTAATGTTTCATAATAACATGGGCTTTTAATATTATGAAGTTGCTCCCACTCAATTGTTTTAAAATTTAAGCAAATCGCATCAACCCCAATATGATGGATTTCTTGTGGGCAAGGATCCCATTATCATATTTCATAACTCCGACTAGGGCCGGTCGTTATAAAATACGATAATTAGGTAGGTTCCCAACCAATTTATGATATAAATCACAATTCCTTGATCATTGGGTTGGGCAATCAAATATGTCATAGCTTATGCTAGTCCTTGTGGACATCCAATCTTTGCCACAAAGTTATAAGACCACGCCTAAGAGTCATTGCGCCTTATGACTCAGAAAAGTCAAACCATTATCAATAGTAAGATTTAGGGATAAATTAGTATTGGTCAGTCTGGTAAAGCCTAGTCTTGCCAATACGGTTTAAGCCCTTTGGGTCTATACTTTACAATGGGAGGCAATTTTAGACTTAAATTATTATTGAGGATTTTAGCAAGTTTAAGTGAATAACTGTCAAATGGATTCCTCCATTGAAAATTCCCCAGAGGGAGGGTGGAGCGAACTCTCTTAAATACCCTTACCTCTTAGGCTCTTATTGCCTTGGTGACAAGAATAAACAATAGATCCTCCAAATTAGTCCAACACTTTAAATATGCTTTAAGGTAAGCTTTGAGTAAATGATTATCTAGATGTCTTCACACAGCTTTTCCTTTTGGCTATAAAAGGTAGTGAGTGAAGGAAGACACCAAATCATTATCTAACTCTAGTAATACCTTTGGTTAAATTAACTTTAGTTTGGAAAGTTTTATTAACCCTTGGTCCCACCCCACTTGTATCTTTATAATGTCTTTTATTATAAACAAGTGATTTATATTTATTAGCCTTAAAGGTAATAAATCTCTAAGTTCATCACAGAATAATTACTTAGCTAAGGGATAAGCAATACACTCTCTATTCTCTCTCTAGAATGCTTGCACCCTAAAATAATCATGCCAATTCTAATCATACATAGAATCATCAAGCATATGAGTTTTAATATGTTGGAATTATTTTAGGCATTAAATAACTTTGATTAATATTTAATTATGATATTGCATTTTATTTTATTCAAATAAATTTACTATTCACATTTTTTCTGCAGACGTGTGAACTTTAAATGTAATTTCACAATTCAAATCTTAACCAAATCATGCAAAAATTGTGCCTAAAATTAAGTTCAAGGTGTTAGCTTTCCAACGAGCATTTAAACACCTAATTTTGAGTTCAAATGAGTGAGAACTAATCAAAACAAAAACGGCGCGCTGATACCACTGTTGGGAAGCGGCCGCGAGTGCGCAGCGGAAAAAAAAAATTAAAATGCCGCTTTCCCTTTGCCCAAGACCCATTTTTTTATTATTCTACAAGCCTAGGCATGTTACTATATATTCTAAGCATAAAACTCATAAAACATGCAAAGAACATAAACCTAAACATGCTAACTATCATAAGAACTCTAATTAAAATAAAGAAAGAAAAAGACTTACTTGAACCGAAGACTCCTCCAGTCCTCCCTCCAATCTACAAGCTTTTCTCGAACTCAGCAAGCTCTTCCACGTTCCAAAGAGCCACCCAAGTGTGTGGCCTCCAAAGATGCACACACCAAAGCCAAAACTCAACGGCAAGACTACGCCTTGAGTGCACAGGTATTTTGCCCTTGGTGCTAGCCTAGGCAAATACCTCAAAACTTTTAACTCGAGGTTCCTCTAGTCAATTAGACTTAAGGATCCTCAAAATCAGTGGCTTACTCTTAAACTTTAGAGTTGCTCACTTATATAAACCCAAGATATGAAAGGTTTGGTTCTTTGGGTTTATATAGTGCTCCAAAGACAACAAAATTAATTAAGAATCATGTGGGATAAAAGCTAATTTAATCTTAGCCATTGGATCTTAATTTAGTGGTTTAATGAGATTATAAAACCCTAATAAGAGTTTGGGCCGAATTGGAATTCAAAACAAATACAAAAAAAATTATACTATACACATATATCACATTACTATTCATGACATAGTAATTTTTTATTTATTCCAATTCCCAAAGTGCCCTTATCGTCATTCACCAATCCCTAAGCCACTATGGAACCTCATAAATGATCTGTTCAATAATTAAACACATTGAACCATTTATGAACAATTCCTACAACAATAATATATGCTGTTAAATATGTAATGTGCATTGTTAACCATTGATTTCGACTTTGTTGTATGTGGTCTTTTGGGTTCCCCTTAAGTTGAACATGAAATGAATCGTGATAATTTAATCGAACATAAATTATCCTCCGATCAGATGGTCGTTCGATTTCAATGACCAAGGTTGACATCTGGCAACATGCCAAGGCCCCTAAATGAGAAGGAAAGATATATATACTCATTCTGTATGCGATTTACATATAATATGGTCTCTCGCCTCACTGTATCCCCACATATTGACCTAGAGTACAGAAAGTGTCTACCCATATGGTCAAAGGTATGTTGTTGATAGTGTCATGAATCGTGCTAACCCAAGAATCTCACATGATTCTTCCGTCGTGGCCACAGTCTCAAGCACTAATCACACATATCAACCAGCGAATTGGAATACTACTCTTATAAGAAAATATTATCCAAAAGAGTGGCGATTTTCTGTTGTGTCTTTATAAACTTCATGTGTTTCAACAAATGACCCAATCATACCCTTATGACCGAATCTTTTGAAGCGAATAAAGAGAATGTCAAAGTTATTTGACCCACACATAAGATTGTAAAGACCTCAAGTCTAAGGACTAGTCATATAATCGATACATGAAAGTTCTCACAGACACATGGGATAAACACTCCATATGAAAACTTTCTGCGGTCAGTTTGATGGACATGAGAAAATCATGCATCCATGTGATACACCAAGCGGACGGATCTCCGCTAGTAGCCTATCAGATCGGCTACCCCACTTAAGGGCGGATCATATCATCATGCTAGTCTCTCCGTTTTGTGAACGCCCAGATTTCACAAAAACTATGACTAGAAATATTTAAGAATAATGATTCTCATAAGGCGTGGAAGCCATCGTCTTATTACTCCAAGGGCTTTATTACAGTGTTGATGATTCATATAAGTTATGTAAGACAGGTATAATAAAGATTGCCATTTTATTAATTAATGAAAATATTATAAATACATGTACATATAGCCCATCCACAAGTTGGGTATAAGACATATCCCTAACAGTAAATCCATGACCATGGTATAATTTCAGAAATCAGTTTCGAGTGTTAATTAGATGTCGTAAATTGAAGTAGACTATATATACCGAACGGATTTGACATTCTCATCTATATCTCAGGTATAATATGGATAGCCTGTGACAGATGGATTATACGTATGAATGACCTCGACTTGCCTAATTTAGTGAGATTATCTGTGGTAGTCATAATTCATGAGTGGGTGAATTTTGGACCCTAAATGGATTTCGTGACGGATAAACCTAAGCTTAAAGAGTCCTACAATATGAAGTGTACTCATTGAGCACTTGGGCAATGCGATATGAATAATATAGATATTCATAATACTTCATCGGATTAAATGAGTTAATTCAGACCGTTTAATCAGTTAAACGATAACACATGCATTAGGGGTTTTTGGACAATCATAATTTTGTGTATTTGTATTTGATACATAATACGAATTAGATACACATTAATTATTTGTCAAATAAGATTTTGACACGTGCCATAAATATATTTATTTGTTATTTATTGTAAATAAAAATACATATATAATAATAATTATATTAATTGATTATTTGGATATTTAATTATTAAAAATTTGAATAATTAATTAATTAAACTTTTTCCATAAATGTTATGAAATTTGTTTAATTATTATTGGAACATATGACATGATTTAATTATACTTTATGTGTGCTAATTTGATTGGTTATCATAAAGTTAATTATCATTTAATTTGATTAAAATGAAAAATGACCAAAATACCCTTACTATGCCAAAGTCGGTCATGAGGAAATAAAAGGGAAATTTTTTTGCTGCTTCAATTGTATTCCACCATGGCCGAACCACTTCCCAAATAAACCTTAAGATTTGGTTTGAAAAAATCAATGAAGAAATGAAGGAAAATCAAGAAAAAAAAGGCTTAGGAAACAAGAGATTAAAGGTAATCTACTTTAACCCTAAGCTTGGAAATTTAGTTTCTTATTTCTTGATGATCTAAAAAAGTTCTAGGGTTTCTTTTCTGAAAATTTGGGGCTTTTGGTTGTGGATGATGAATTGGAAGTGTTGATACATGTGTGAAATAGTTTTGGGTGATATTATTGTAATATTAGTCCAATTGGTTCATTTGATGACATGTTGCTATTCTAGTAAGACCACTCTTATAATGCCTAGAATTTTTCTTGGGTGGTTCATGTATGGTGACTTTGAATTGGGTGTTTTGATTAATTTGATTAATCTTAAAAAATTAGATTTAAAGCATGAAATTTGTTAATTTCGGTTTCTGGATCAGTTCTGGATAAACTGGAAATTTTGTGACAAATTTGATGTCATATTAATGTATTGGATGTGTTTTGGGAGTTGGAACAATTTTTTAAAAGTATTTCGGAGTGGAAATAAGTAAAAAAAATGAGAAAAAATGAGAAAAAACCAGGTGATTTTTAAGCCAACCGGGTGACAGCTGTCTAAACAGTGAGTTCATCACTATTCAGGCAGCCCATGAACTGCCCTAACACTATTGGGACTGACCTAAGCAGTCTCCATAAGTGTTGGATGGTCGGTTCGGTCAAAAACGCGTTTTGTATCATTTTACAGAAAAATATTTTCGTAAAAGTTTCTTGAAGTTTCCACACATATTTATGTCGTTATATGATATCGAATAAACACGTTTAGGTAAAATATGAATAAATTATTTATATTGGATATTGAATAATTTATTCGTTAATTTGAAAAAGTTTTTAAAATTATGATTTCGCCCGAACCGCGCTTGCGCTGCTCCCCTTCGCCCAAAACCCCAACAATCTAACTGTCCAATTGACAAAAGATTTTATTCATTCTCACAACATGTCGAACATCTTGTACAATGTGTATATTAAAACCGATCCTCCAGAGATAGATTCATAATGGCAAAATCATTCTTTCTATAGGCATGCGCCATGTTACTACAAAATCAACCAACCATACATCACTTAGTTATTTTCTACTATCATTGGACATTATTGCTATTTCACTGTAAGTTGCAACATAACTCTGAGATTTTGTTACAACATGAGCTTTTTCCTTCACCATTCTTTAGATTCTAATAATTTTTCTTGACGTGCCCTTTCTTGCAATAATTATATCATTTAACATTCTTCTTACTTTTTGATTTCGATCTACCATAGTTTTGTCTCTCACTTGAGCCATGTAGCAGCTGCTGCAACTTCGTCAAATGCTAGATTATTAGTGACAACATTACTTGTGAAGTTGATGATAAATTGATCATACAAATCAGACAGACTTTGAAGTAGAATCTCCACATGTTCATTTGTAGATATACTAAAATCCAACACAGTGAGTTGGAAAAATAGTGTATTCTAGTTGTTGATGTGATCCTTCATGGATGTGGACTCACTCATTCGAAAAGTGTAAAGTCTCATCTTCAAGAAGATATTGTTGTGTAGTGACTTTACCTCGTACAATTTGGTAAGTGCATCTAAAATCTCATTTTCTTCATATTCTCTGCAATGCTAGATAACATAGAATCTGCTAAGAGTGTATGCAAGTTGCTCATAGCGTTGTCATCCATATCCTTCCATTTTCACCAGTCATTCCATCCGGTCTCTCAATAATTGCCGCTAAGTAATTTCCTTTTTTCAAGATATCTTTTATTTTAAGTTTCTAAAGAGAAAAGTTACTCCCGTTGAACTTCTCAATTTCGAACATTCCTGCCATGTTTCTGATGACGATCAGCTTCTCACTTAAACTGGCTTTTACTCTTTCACCGTGAATAATACCGTACACAATACCGTATATGTGAATAGTATTATATATGTAAATAATATTATATCATATATGTGAACAGTTTCCGTGAATAGTGACCCTGAACCCGAAGCGCCGATACCACTGTTAGGGGATTGTAGGCTGAAACTGACACACAGTAAATTGAAATTGAGAACAATTGTTAGTTCAAGAGGCTTTGCCTGACACACTTACAAAGTGATTCTTTACTCCAAAGTATAAGAGTGTCGAAGTAATAAAATAACCTTGTAAGTCCGGGGTCGATCATAGGGAATAAATTTAATAGGATAAAATAATAATTCAACTAATAAAATAAGAATAATAAAATAAAATACTAGGTTTATGAGATCCACTCTTGATTTTTCAAATGTAAATAATTTTTATTTTTTATAAATAAAAATTCTAATTATTTCTCCATCAATTTTTTTCATAATTATCAGGTATTAATCATGCCAACACATGTAATTCATCATGTCGATAATTAGTCATACCAATGTACTAAAAATGCCAAAACATATAAAATCAGCCATAAAGACGGTGATAACAGTTTTCTATAACAAGTCAAGTTAAGTACTCAATTATGCAAAATACATAAAACTAGCCATATATGTGGAACCTTATTGTTTATAATTAATCCAAATTTTTAATAGTCCATTCTATCTTATTTATGGGATCCAAATAGTATATGTGTCAATCAAAGACTGTCTACAGCTAGTCAAGAGTCCTCAATAAACTAGAAAGAGTATGAATTTTATTTGTGAAATTATCACAATTTATAAAATATAATATAATAAAAATCACATATATTTTCATACCACTAGCTTAACCTATACTCCAACATTATATAAATTAGCAGAATAATATAATAAAAAAACACTCATAATTTAATTAATAAAAGAAAAATAATTTACAAAAGAAAAATTACACATAATAGCTATTCCATAAAGCCTCAAGAGAGAACTATGGAAATTTTACTACTTAACGAGATGTTAAGCTCCCCTATTTATAGAGGCACTCAACACCTCACTTTGCTAATTATAATAATTTAAAAAGTGGTGGAGAGAAGATGTCAATCCACTTTCGGTTTTTTATTTTTTGTTTTTTATTTTTTTGTTTTTTTTCCTTCTTGTGTTTATCTTTAATAATTACAGATAACACACTTGTAACATCCCAGATTTCGGGACTGTTCTAGAGGATTCCCGGACCGATGTTATAGTCTCGAAGCATGATGATAATGAATAATAAGGGTTCAAGTGATGTTATATGGGTTAGAACAATATGGTATGAATATTATTCGCATTGGAAAACGTGTGGGATCAAAAGTCAGTTACGCGATTTTTACTTTACGCGTAAATTTTACTGTTTCGACCACAGAATTAGCAGAATAACTCCGATTACGTTGATTCTTAAACCATCGGACTCGTTTTTCCGAGACGAACAACTTTCGTGTTGTGCACTTTTCGAGAATCGTGCCAGAAGGGCTTCAAAATCAAATATTCCGAAAATACCCTTCATAGTGATGGCATTTTAGTCATTTCCGGATTATGATATTTGGTCATTATATTATTATTATTATTAATTATTATTATTATTATTATTATTATTATTATTGATTATTATTTACCAAGCAATTACAGAAGATAAAAAAAAACAAGAAATAGAGAAAAACGTGAGGAGAGAGAAAGGAGGAGGGGGAGGCGGCGGCCGGCCATCCGGCCATCCCCGGCGGTGTGCGCCGGCATCACCAGCTTCGTCTCAATGACGACTAGAACGGCGGTAAAAGGAGGAAGAAGGGCGCGGCAGGGGTCGTCCGATCTAGGTTCGTCGACCCGTTTCACGGCCCGAGCCACCTACCAGATCGAAGCCCTCGATGAGTAATACGAGTATGCGGAATCGATTTCACCGAACAGCGGCCAGTTGCAAGCGAAATGAGGAGAGAAGCAGCGTGTGAATAGTACCTGAAATGAACATTGGCTCCGATCGAAATTCTGATCACACCAGTGCGTTCGTATGGTCGATGGGAGTCTGAATATGGCCTCAGAATTTCAGTACGACTCTCCGTTTAGAATTTGTTATTTTAAAGTTTACAGTTTTATATTCGGATGTTTCCAGTAATTCCGTAGTTTAGCGAATTGCCATGTTTTAAATTGAATATAATATAATATGTTAAAAAGATATATATGGTAGAATCCGAGGAGAATCGGATGAGATATGATCGATCCGGTAGAATTAGCGAGTTTCTGGTAAAACGTAATTTCTCGCGCGATTGAGCTTAGATGACTGTAGCCTTGGTTGAAATATAAATATGATATTGCGATGGTAATTAAGTAATTTTGGAGTAGTTCGGAGGGTTCGAGATCCTTCCGTAGCGTTTGCGGAAACTTTTCCGCAAGATTTACCGTAAACGCGTAAAATGAGAATCTACGCTATCCAGCTAGTTGATATAGTATAGAAAAATAAGTATTAGAGTAATGAAGTTTGTACCGTAGAATCAGAGAGGATTTGTGTATTCCGAGAAAGTCCGAAGTTTATTATAGATGAGTAGAAAGTTCCGCAAATATCGGTTCTGACATGTGTTGTGATTTGTTTTGACAGATCGGGTCCAGGTTCGGAGTGTCCGCGAAGCCAGGTAAGTAACTCATGCTTAGAATACTTAAGAAATTTAATGTTGTTCGAGATTAATAATATAATAAAGTTGTATATAGTTATATGCACGAAACCAATATATTTATATTTATATAAGGATGAATGTAGAAGAAAGAAGCAGATGTACTTATATACACATATAGATAAGAAAAAGTAATTATAAGCAGACCTATGAGCAAAAGATAAGCATGAGAATATAGAAGTAAAGAGATATAGATATAGGCAGGTATAAACCAGTATATATATATATATATATATATATATATATATATATATATATATATAAACCATACGAATAAGGTCATGTTTATGTTAGACAAAAATGTTAATATGTATAAGTATTTAGAAGTATCAGACATCAGTAGGCATTAGATTGAAAGTATAAAATGACGAGGTATAAGCATATAAATGAAACTTGTGCAAATGTTCATGAATATAATTTATTGAGACTTGGGTATGGGGGTTGTAGAAATCTACACCCTAGGGAATGTGATCAAAGTTTAAGAATGATAACTTATCAAAAAGTAAGCACATAAGTACAAAAGCGGGTAAGTATGCATGGAGAAGTAAGTAAGTTAGTATATGGTAGGTATGTGTTTTGTGAAAAAGTATCTTGATGTATGTTTAAGGTGAACAGAGTATTTGTGCAAAAGAACATATGTAAATGAGATCTTGAGCATGTTGGTTTTTATACATGTAAGCATATAAATAAGTATGACTATCAAGGTAGTTTGTGTGAGCATAGAGTTTGCATGTACATGCATATATATAAGATTATACATTTGTTATAGTTTTCAGAAGTTAAGTTAAAGCTAAAAGTGTTTTAAGTTTCAAAGTGTTACAAAGACTAGTTTTCAAATATTTTGACAAAGATGTTCTTTACAGTTTGGGATTTGATTTAAGTTTTTAAAAGTTTATTTACAGTTTCATGTTTTTCGGGGCATTAGGTAAAACCTCACCCCAATATGTAACTTGAGATACAGTTGGAACTGACAGATACAGAGAACATGTGCGCATGTAGGGCCAGGATGGCGGCTTAGGATCGTGTACCTGGTCCTTAGGGGTGGCTACACTGCCAGTTGAGTTGTTGTCCTGGGTGTAGAGCTCTACGTTGCCAGTTGAGCTGTTGTCCTGGACGTAGGGCACCACCGCCTCATAGATGCCGCAGTTGAGCTGTTGTCCTGGGCATCGAGTATTTCCAGTTTTCAGTTTTCAGATCTTCAGCACACAGTTTTCACATTTTCAGTGCCTAGATTTCAGAAATCAGATTATAGTAAACAGTTTTCAGAGACAGAACTTAGAAACAGTTTTTCAGATTTCATTTTTCAGTTACAGCTTTCAGAAAAAGCTTTTTAAGAAAAGAAAGTTTCCAGAAACATCAGTTTTCTAAGAGATTCAGAATTTTTAAAACAGAAATTAGTTTTCGAGTAATGTTTTCAATAAAAAATTCTTCAGAAAAGGGTTTTCACAAATATGTTCTAAAGACATAGCTTGTTGAAGTAAAGTATGATTTGCAATTATGGCATATGAATCATGTATTCTAGTAAGTCATTGAGATGTATATAGTTGATGTTAATGCATTATAGCATGAGTACATTTAGATGTTTGTAGCTAACATTTGTACATGATATCATTATTATGTTTATATGTATTTGTAGAAGATGTTGGTATGAGATGGAGGGCTATATAAGAAATTCTCTTTGTGAATATTAATGCATGATTATATAATTACATCCTTATATGTTAGCATGATCTAAGTAGTATGATAAATATTTGATGGAAAGAATATTTAATTCCGATTTGATGATATTTCAAGGAAATAAAAGAAAGAAAGCTGTAATAGATGTCTAAGTTGAACTAGCAGAGAGTGTAAAGAGACATTATGAGATATCAGAGTAGCTCAGTGAAAGCATGGTTGGATTTTGGTAATGATATAGAAACTTGATGTTTGTTCATGTAAGTGGTAAACATAATTTAAAGTATGTGACTAATCATATAAAAGGGTCAGTATCAAACAATGTGTTTGTAAATAAAAATAGTAAAGAAAAGTAAAAGTATGTTTGTAGACAGATAAAGACCAGTAATAAGTTTTTACTTTGCTAAATAGCTAGAAAAACTAGCAGTGAGTAATATGGAAATAAATAGAAGTTAAAGTACGTAGGTAGGTGTTCAGATGAAAAGACTAATAGCAAGTAATGTGGGAATAAATGTATATAGGTTATAAAGTTAAATCAGATTTGTTAGTGTTTGCATGATTACTTACTGAGTCATTATGACTCACACCACCACAGTTTGTAGTTTTGCAGGACAGTACCAGTTACACTGAGCTTGCAGGATATCTGTGAAGACTTTGAAGACAGTGGATCGCCCCAATTGCAGTCAAGGAAGTTCATTGAGTCTTGGGTTGAGTATAGGTCCTCACGGTCCCAGTCTTTGTATTTGCATTTGTTATCTTATGTAAAAGTTATGTAATAGCATAGTTTTATTTTCGAGTTCTGGCCGGAGGCCAAGTATTTATATTTTGATTATTGAGTTCAGGCCTGAGGCCTTGATAATGTTTATATGTGTGTTGAGTTGCATAAACAGGTTGTCTCATGGTACTGGCTATAAGCCAAGTTGCATGATATTACGAATACATCATGCCGAAATTTCGTCAGAATAAGAGGCTTATGGAGGTAGGGTTAGCTTGTCTCCTGCCGGTAGCATCATAGCCTAGGCGGGATGTTACAACACTGTGGATTTTTCATCAATTTCAGCCTTGAAAACTTCAAAAATAGAAAATCTTGTAAATAGTAAAGTTTTAGATATTTGAGTCTTCTTTCATCTGGAACTAGAATCACCTCAATCCGATATCAGAGTAAATAGCTATGGTCAAAATACGAAAATTGCACAAAATTAGAATTTCTGAAATCGTACACTATTGTAACGCTCCTTTAAGTTTATGGCTTTCAAAATCCAAATGTCAAGTCCATTTTTCTAGTTATGCATTCAAAGTACTATTTCACCTACATAAGAAATAAAAATCACAATAAAATATATAAAACATAAATTTAATTATTAATTCACAAATGTGGTAAATTAAAAGGATAAAGAAATTATAAGTGTAAAATGATTAATTTCTTTTTAATAAATATATATTTTTAGTATTCATCATACCCCAACCAGCTTATTACTAGTCCCTAGTAATTTAAGCGAAAACTTAAAAGAAATATTCTTATTCAAGTAAGTAATTGTTTGTTTTCTTTCTAAATTATCAAATAAGTAAATTATCCAATACGTTTTACCATTTTTCATAACAAATGAGAACGTTATATCGGAATTTACATTTTTTTTTTTATAATGAAAGTTTATTTATATACAAAAAAAAATATATATATATATGTGTGTGTGTGCGCGCGCGCGCACACACACACACATATATATACATATACTTGTAACGAGCTTTGCACACACACACACACACACACATATATATACATATACTTGTAACGAGCTTTGAGTCAGTGACTCCTAAACCAATTGAGTTTAGGAAATTAGATGTTAAGACATTCCTACAGATTTAATTGCTCTGATCTCAGATGACAAAAAGAAAAGTGTCTGATTTTCTTAAGCTTTCTCCTTAATTCATTTAACGAGCTTTGAGCAAGTAACTCCCATACCAGTTGACATTAGGGAACTAAGTGTTAAAATATCCTTACAGACTTAATTGCTCGAGTTAGAGAGAATACGAAATCAAACTTATTCACATTCTTTTGTTCCCTATTTTTTCCTTTTCTTTTAACTCAAGCTCTATCGTTTTACGCAAACAATTACTGCTTGTTGAGATAAGATGTCCGGTTATTAAGTACAAGCTTGATTAGTTTTTATTTATTTATTTTTTTTGAAATAAAAACACAAACTCCATTGCTTTTAGGTGCCGTCTTCAACAAACTAGAGAACTGGATATTACAAAATTTTCACTTACAACCCATTATCATATGTTACTATGTATGTTGTTAATACTTGTCAAATGAATATATGAAAATCAAATTTAAATAATTTTATGGAGAATTCACAAATTTAAATAATTTAAAAGGAAATGAACAAAATAACTTGTTAAGAAATAACATAAAAAATTAATTTTTTATTTTATTATTTTTATTTTTATTTTTTTACACACAAATAATTTTTTTTTTGAAAAAAAAAAAAAGCATTATAGTCAACTATCCTCTCCCCTCAACTAAATTGAGATATGTTTTCCCAATGTCTGAATAAGAATAAGTGAAGTTTAGAAAACATTACTTGATTCGTGTGGTATTGACAATTGAATCTACAATATTGCTACTAAAAAGAAATGTTATAACTTAAAACAATAAAAAAAAAAATCAAAATAGTAAACTGAAATGTAATAATTTCACATCTTCCTAAAATTTACGTCTAGTAATGGCTTGAATGCCCTCTATGGGTCAATGATATGCTTCCTATCCAATTTTCTTATAAATTGACAAACAAGGTCTTTTCAAGTCAGATTCCCGAGACTATAATTTAGTAAGGTTTATATATATACACCCTTTCGGGCTTAAGCGGTGCATGTAAAACCTCTGGCTATCTCAGGTTCTTACAAAAATACACTCTCTGGATTCGAATCCAAGACCTCAAGGTGAGATCCGAACCATACATCATCAAGCCAGGCCCCTTGAGGACTCTATATATGTATATATATTAAAAACACACAAAACATAAAAATGTGAAAATATTATAATATTAAATTATTACTCTATCTATTAAATTTTATTCCCTAGAACGGTGCCAAAAACTTGACACACTCATAAGTGGTTCTTTACTCTTAAATATAAGAGTGTCGAAGTAATAAAATAACCGGTAAGTCCAGAGTCGATTTACAGTGAATGAATTTAATAAGATAAAATAATAATTCAACTAATAAAATAAGAATAATAAAATAAAATATTAGGTTTATGATATTCACTCTTGATATTTCAAATGTAAATACATTTACTTTTTAAATATAAATTATAATTATTTCTCAATCAATTTATTTCATAATTATCAGGTATTAATCATGCCAACACATGTAATCGTCATGTCGATAATTATGTTGGAAATTCTTACAATATTCATGAAGGATGAGTGTTTATGTCTTTTTAACACTAGGGGTGCAAGGGAATGTTGCAATCCTTATGAGGGTTGCATCCCACGCCAAGGGATGCCCTATTGGCACCCCTCTATGCCTTATAAAAGATGCATCATGTCAACAACAAGAGATATAATAAAAACCCGTTTGAGTCACTGTTTTATTATGGTTTTGAGAGAGAATTCCTCATATTTCCCAGTTCATATACTTGTCAAGGAGTGCTCTTTGGACAAGAAGGAACCAAGTTATCCTGGGAGAACATTGGCCAATTGCGAATTCGTAAAGCACCTGTGACGGGGCCAATAAGTTCTTAAGGACAGAGAGAGATCTCGACTTGGATTCGTCATTGTTTTTTCCATGTATTTATCTACAGATTCATGTTTTAGGTTTTAGAGTTTTTGATAGTTTAATTGGTATTTTCTGGTTGAATTATTTATAGCATGTAGTTTTATTGTTTAGTGACACTAATCGGCCTACAAATATTAAGAACTTATTGGATTCTATTATTATTAGATAGTAATTTACATACTAGGGTAGAAAATTTTCTGGATAAATACGGACTGTGCATTAAAAACCCGTAGGGCGTTCGAACGCCCGACGAACGCGAAGGCTTAAATCTGAAATTTCATAAGAACATTCGAACGCGTATTCAAACGCAACTCGAACGCAAGCCTTCTGCCTAAGAACATTCAAACGCATCCTAAATGCAACTCGAACACAAACTCTCTGGAATTATTCTGTTCGAACGCGTTATCAAACGTTACTCGAACGTGAACTCACTGGAAACACATCGTTCGAACTCGTTATCAAACGCAACACGAATGTACACACACTGGACAGTCTCGTTCGAACGTAGATACGAACGCGACACTAACAAAATAGTCCTATAATTATTATAAACTACAAACTTAAATTACTATTAACTTAGTAAATCATATACTGTAACATATTAATCTTGGTAGTATAGATTTAAGTTATTATTAGGTTGTTCAATTATCACAAGCATATACATAGTGATAAAGTTGAAATTGATTGTGTGTTGCATACTTGGGTGAGAATTTAAAGTGTAATCATACACAAGAAATTCCACCCAATCTTGATTGACACTTACACATATCTACACTTATCGTATATTGTCTGTGCTGCTGAATAAGTGTAGTTCTGGGTTTGAATTACTAAGAGATCCTATTGAAAAAGTGTTTACAGAATATTCTGTCAAAAAGGCGATAAGAGCCTAAGTGGTCAGGGATTTAAGTGGTTACTCCGTACCCCCTCGTCGTATGGGAATATTCGTTTATTCATTTTTCTAAAGAATCTTTTAGTCGAAATTTAAGGACTTGTGTTTGTTGGGACCACCGTCCAATAGAAAAATAAGTGGTTACCTATAATATCACTTTGAATAAGATCATTCGTTGATCGTTGTGCAATTTGTCTTTCGTGGACTGATAAGTGCATGAAAATGTACTTTTAAACATCACTTATTCGGGTTTATTGTTAAGTATTTAATTCTATATTTTATATTTTATTATCTAGTTTTTATCGTTATATTAATTTAGAAGGTGTTCAGTATTTAAGCTAATTTAGTAATTTTCTCTTTATTACTTTTAGGATTCGCAAAGTTAAAATCAAAAAGCAGTTCCGTGAAAGAAAAAAAAGAACGAGAGGCCATGCAGCGTGATTCCATGCAGCGTGATTTTGAACGAGAATAGGCAGGCTGTGCTTGGAAAGAATTAGCCACAAATTTTGACCTTTCAAAGGAGAAGCAAAAATGGGCCCAAGTCTGGTGTTTTCTTTTACAAAAATAAACAAAGTTGACGAAAAAAAAAGATGACATGCGTGGACCCTAGACAAGAATTCAAGTTCAATTAAATCAAGTTTCCAATATTTGATATTAGAAAAGGTGGCGTGAACAAGGAATTAGGTGAGTGGGGCTGCAACTGTTGACCCAAGGCAAGAAGCACGTGGCCTTAGACAAAAATTAATTAGGTTTTAATTTCTTATGCTATATAAAGCCATACAAAGTGACGTCCAGGGGGAGTGGCGCAGGAAACAAAATCTGCCGAGTGAAGCAGCTTAGGGCTGCTACGTGAAACGTGGCTGCGCAACAAGGAAAGAGAAGATCCTCTGCTACGTGAACAGGCCGAGAGTTGAACAGAGAGAGGGGGCTGAGCATATAGATAAAAATAAAAAGCAATGAAGCCGAGGAGAGAAATGCCGAGAAGAAAATTCACGAGAGAGGTCTGCGCATGTAAAGGAGGGAGCTGAACAGTCACAGTGCAATATTTTCATGCAAGATCCGTGCACACTCCCAGGACCAGAACTAATGATCCATTCGATGTCCCTCCAATCCCTCTCTACTATTTCTTTCTTCGGCATGCGGAACTAATCTCCTAAGCGAAGCTAAGGGCGAACTCTTGTACTTTATTCTCTTATTTTATTATTTGATTCGTGGATGATTTTAATCATTTAATATAATTATTATCTTATTCTTCTTGTTATTCTTTTGAGTATTTTAATTTGAAAACCTATTTTATTAATTGGCATATAGATTCAGCCACGCTTTTTCTATGTGTTGTTGGTAAAATTGGTTGTGATTGGTTAAGGTTGTTTTGCGAGTTCATCCTCTGCTGCAGTATTGCCCGAGGGTATATTGTCGTCGTTGGATAGGTTGTAATGATAACCTTGTGAGTTGTGAACGTAGAGAAGATAAAATAATAATTACCTTAGAACTTTAATTTGAGTAGAATTGAATATCTTCCGATTGTGGATTTGGGACGTGAAATCCTCAGTTGTGTAATAAAACGAATCAATAACGGAATAGAAGTAATAGGTACAAGAGGGGACCCGGACGCTTTGCTATTTCTCTCTATTAATAAATCCTTTTAAATTTTCGTAATCTTTAATTTACATCGTAATTCAATCTTTTCTTTAATTTAGTTATTGCTAAACGTTCTTGATTGAGTGAATCAGTTTCATTGTAACCGTCTCTCTGAGGAATCGACACCCCAGCTATACTGCGATAACCGCGAGTCATATTTGGGTGTAATCAAAATTTGGCGTCGTTGCCGGGGAGACTGTTTACAAGCAAAAGAACCAGGTTTGCTTAGTCAACAACGAAGCGGTAACTTTGTTCTATTTTTTTAATTATTATTCGCTTATTTATTTTCTTTTAGTATTTTAGTTTTATTTTATTTTTTATTAGTTCTTTTTATTTTTCTAGTCTTTTATTTTAGTATTTATTTTAGTTATTTTATTTCTGTTTTAGTTTTAGTTAAATTTTAATTTTTAGTTTATTCTTTTTTATTTATTTATATATACTTTTTTTTTCATGTTTCCCGTATTATTTGAGCTTCAATTACATGTCTAGACGTAGGGATATATTTGGTAGATTGTTAGGTTTAAAGAAGAAAGCTCAGACTCTGAGAACATATTTGAAAATCCCTTCTCTACACCATCCGCGTCTAGTGCACATAACATGAGTGAATACGAGAGACCACCTATGAGGACTCTTGAAGAGTACCGCCACCCAACTCGCACAGCTACACCTTCGTGCATCATGTTTCCTCCTAATGCACCACACATAGACTTTAGGCCTGGAATGATACAGTATCTTCCAACTTTTCACGGTTTAGAGAGCGAAAATCCTTACGTGTATATTAGAGAGTTTGAAGAGGTAGTAGAAACCTTCCATGATCGGTTTGGAACCACTGACACAATTAGGCTTAAGTTCTTTCCCTTTGCATTTAAGGATAGAGCTAAGAGCTGGTTGTATTCTTTAAGACCTAGGTCAATAGGATCGTGGGGCGAGATGACTCAGGCATTCTTCGACAAATACTTCCCACACCATAAGACGGATGCCCTGAAAAGAAAAATATCCACCTTCTCCCAGAGAGACAGCGAGACCCTTTATCAAACGTGGGAGCGGTATAAGGAGTTGTTAGCGAGTTGTCCCCACCATGGATATGAGAGTTGGCGTTTAGTAAGTTACTTTATGATGGACTAACCCCTAGGGAACGCCAATTCGTTGAGACGATGTGCAATGGTAAGTTCATTCGAAATGACCCTGATGAGGCATTCGAGTATTTAGATGACCTAGCTAAGAAATCACATACTTGGACTGGACCCAATGCCGTAGATAACACTGATAGGACACACACTTCTTCTAGCAGAAGCTTACAACACTTTAGGGAAGATGATGGCCTTAAGACACAAGTCAAGCTGTTAACCAGACAGATAGGAGCCTTAATAGCCAAAGACAGTAAGACAATGCATTCAGTAGCCCAACTAGAATCTCAAGAGTATCCGGTATATGGTGAGATAAGAGGAACAAATGAAGAACAATGCCATTCATTAGGGACGTATCAGAAGCCTCACACACCGTACCCAGACACCTATAATCCTAGTTGGAGAAACCATCCCAACCTTAGTTGGAAGCATGAGTCTCATCAGCCGAGTCAGACATCACCACCGAAAGGATATAGTACCCCTCAGTATCATGCACCTACGCTTCCTAGAAATTCTCTAGAGGAAACAGTGCAAGCAATCGTGGAAGCCCAGAGGGTGATTGTGGAAGCCCAAAATAAAACAAATCAAAGGTTTGAGTCATTGATAGCTCAAGTAGCTGAAGATAATAGGGAGATTAAGAGTCAGATCTCTAAGTTAACTAAAGTCTTGAGTGTGCACGAACAAGGAAAATTCCCATCTCAGGCTCAACCAAATCCACAAGGCCAACACATGGCACAGGCTAATCACGAAGCAACCAATGTGAAAGGTGTTAATGTTATATTCACTAGGAGTGGTACAGAGGTAGGGATACAGGATATTCCCAAAACTGTAGGAGACCCTAAAGATATTGATACCAAAACCCCACAGGAAGATCGAGAGCCACCTTACCAGGTTAGAGTACCATTTCCTCAAGCCCTTAGGCCCACTACCAGAGCTGCAGACCCAAACGGTGAGATCCTAGAACATCTTAAGTAAGTAAAGATCAACCTTCTGTGGTTACATGCAATCAAACAGGTTCCCACATACGCTAAGATTTTAAAGGATCTATGTACTATGAAGAAGAAGCATCACGTGAAAAAGACTGCATTCTTGACAGAGCAGGCAAGTGCAGTGATTGAACAGAGGACTCCGCCAAAGTATAAATATCCGGGATGTCCCACCATTACCTGCCACATTGGCACCCATGAGTTTGGTCAAGCACTATTAGATTTAGGTGCTAGTGTTAATCTCATGCCATATTCCATTTATGTGCAGTTAGGGCTTGGCGAGATTAAACCTACTTCAGTAGCTTTACAGTTAGCTGACCGATCCATTAGAACACCATGGGGAGTAGTTGAGGATGTCTTAGTTCAAATTGATAAATTCTACTACCCCATTGATTTTCTAATTTTAGATACGCAGTCCGTGGTTAACGCTGAGTCCAAAATTCCGCTTATATTAGGTAGACCTTTTCTTGCTATAGCTAATGCCCTTATTAATTGCAGGAACGGTCTAATGAAACTATTATTTGGAAATATGATTCTCGAGGTGAACATTTTTCATGTTGAAAAACAACCACGGGATGATGATGAGTGTCAAGGTACATACATGCTCGAAGCAGTCTTGCCAAAAACAGCTTCTCTACAACATGAATCAAATCCTCTTGAAGTGAAAGTGATCCCAAAGAATCGTAAAAGGAGGAAAAGAAGAGCTCGTATTCAATTGAAAATGATACCTGGAAAGTTAAAAAGGGGTTTAAATCAACTTTTTTTAATATGTGCAGTCAAGATTTTCAGCCACCAAACCCTGGAGATCCGTGGATAAACTGCCACAGCTAGACAAACATTCTCTCTTGTGCCTTCATCAGTACGCTAGATGGAAACCACCATGACAACTTGAGTGTTTGCGTCTGGCTGAAGACGTTAAACTTAGCGCTAGAGGGGGAGGCAACCCTTGCATTTGCATTTATTTTATTTTATTTACTTTAGTTTTATTTTATTTTATTGTGTGCTAACTGCATGTTTATTTTTCTGTTTGCATGAGTGTTTATGCATGAGTTAGCACAACCTACACAGCCACACAACCAAAGTCTCGCCAGCAGGAACCTGATCAACTCCGCGCCTGGTAGTGTTGTTCCTTAATCCTTTTCTTTATATTTATCTTACATTGAGGACAATGCAAGTTTTAAGTGTGGGGGTGTATGCATGCGCATGATAATACCTGTCATAAATACATTTTATTATTTTCTAAAAAAAAAAAATTGTTTTGTTTTATTTTTAGTCCTTGTTAGTTAAAGCATAAGTCCAATGATGATATTGTTTGTTTTATGATGAAATCTTAGAAACGATAAGTCCTTTAATGTACTTTTATCTGATGCTTTGAATCGTTTATCTATGTTAGACTCGTAAGCACTTAATTATGGGTTTTTAGCAGTGAAAGTCTGAGTAGTTAACAAAGTGACTAGTTGAAGAAATTGCATGTCGATGAATGACCGTTTGCTTAGATGTCTATCCTGATTTGTTTGTGTTATGACGTATGGTATGATTGAAAATAAAAGAAAATATCTCTAAGAAAGAAAATAAACCACCTATAACCGATAAGCGTGAAGCTACCCATGGGCGAGTATTAGGACCACCATGATGAGAAATGCTACCTTTAAGGGTAGGTGTGTTTCAAAAAAGAAAAAGAAAAGAAAAAATTCAAAAAGAAGAAAATGAAAAGAGAGACAAAGAAAAAAAAAGAGAAATCATACCATATTGAGCACAGAAAAGCAATTACAGAGCTTAATTGAGATATCTAGGTTGGTTTGACTCATCGATCCCGATTTTTAAGTGAAATCATTGAGTTGGCTTACCTGGGAATAAAGCTGTGAATGAACCTTAGCACACACACACTTTGAGTCTAGCTTAGATGATTTATTCAAAGACTTAGATTTGAGTTACGTTGAGTACTTTGAAAGTTCTCTGATTTCATTACTATGCATTCTTTGACGACAAAATTATGTGAAACTATTGGGACTGGTTATTTTTTATTTTTTATTTTTATTTCTATTTAATTTTTATGACTGTGTGTTTTGAATGACGTTTGTGGGTGTCGTCACTGTAAGCCCTCACGAGACTATAACTCGTCCACTAGGGACACCTAGGGGTTTAAAGGCTTATTGCATACGCTAAATGCAATCGTGATCCCTACGAAATTGGCTTAGATAGTTTTCTTATTTATTTAGTTTTTATTTTAATTTGCGCTTGAATTGCTAGGGACTAGCAATAAGCTGGTTGGGGGTTGTGATAAGTGCATGAAAATGTACTTTTAAACATCACTTATTCGAGTTTATTGTTAAGTATTTAATTCTATATTTTATATTTTATTATCTAATTTTTATCGTTATATTAATTTAGAAGGTGTTCAGTATTTAAGTTAATTTAGTAATTTTCTCTTTATTACTTTTAGGATTCGTAAAGTTAAAATCAAAGAGCAGTTCCGTGAAAGAAAAAAAAGAACGAGAGGCCATGTAGCGTGATTTCATGCAGCGTGATTTTGAACGAGAATAGGCAGGCTGTGCTTGGAAAGAATTAGCCACAAATTTTGACCTTTCAAATGAGAAGCAAAAATGGGCTCAAGTCTGGTGTTTTCTTTTACAAAAATAAACAAAGTTGACAAAAAAAAGATGACATGCGTGGACCCTAGACAAGAATTCAAGTTCAATTAAATGAAGTTTCCAATATTTGATATTAGAAAAGGTGGCGTGAATAAGGAATTAGGTGAGTGGGGCTGCAACTGTTGACCCAAGGCAAGAAGCACGTGGCCTTAGACAAAAATTAATTAGGTTTTAATTTCTTATGCTATATAAAGCCATACAAAGTGACGTCCAGGGGGAGTGGCGCAGGAAACAAAATCTGCCGAGTGAAGCAGCTTAGGGCTGCTGCGTGAAACGTGGCTGCGCAACAAGGAAAGAGAAGATCCTCTGCTACGTGAACAGGCCGAGAGTTGAACAAAGGAGATGGGGCTGAGCATATAGATAAAAATAAAAAGCAGTGAAGCCGAGGAGAGAAACTGCCGAGAAGAAAATTCACGAGAGAGGTCTGCGCATGTAAAGGAGGGAGCTGAACAGTCACAGTGCAATATTTTCATGCAAGAGCCGTGCACACTCCCGGGACCAGAACTAATGATCAATTCGATGTCCCTCCAATCCCTCTCTACTATTTCTTTCTTCGGCATGCGGAACTAATCTCCTAAGCGAAGCTAAGGGCGAACTCTTGTACTTTATTCTCTTATTTTATTATTTGATTCGTGGATGATTTTAACCGTTTAATATAATTATTATCTTATTCTTCTTGTTATTCTTTTGAGTATTTTAATTTGAAAACCTATTTTATTAATTGGCATATAGATTCAGTCACGCTTTTTCTATGTGTTGTTGGTAAAATTGGTTGTGATTGGTTAAGGTTGTTTTGCGAGTTCATCCTCTGCTGCAGTGTTGCCCGAGGGTATATTGTCGTCGTTGGATAGGTTGTAATGATAACCTTGTGAGTTGTGAACGTAGAGAAGATAAAATAATAATTACCTTAGAACTTTAATTTGAGTAGAATTGAATATCCTCCGATTGTGGATTTGGGACGTGAAATCCTCAGTTGTGTAATAAAACGAATCAATAACGGAATAGAAGTAATAGGTACAAGAGGGGACCCGGACGCTTTGCTATTTCTCTCTATTAATAAATCCTTTTAAATTTCCGTAATCTTTAATTTACATCGTAATTCAATCTTTTCTTTAATTCAGTTATTGCTAAACATTCTTGATTGAGTGAATCAGTTTCATTGTAACTGTAGTCACTGGATTTCGGTCGAGGTCTACAATTGAGAATAAGTTGAGGGAGGCACGAGCGAACCTGTAAAATAAGAGTAGAACGAAAGAGGAGGTTACTGCCCACCAGTGTGGTGGAAGCCGTAGGCACTCCGACGCTCAAGTTAGTCAAAATATGTTTAATTCAAAGGGGAATGGATTAAGGTCTTAAGATACCTCAACCACTGATCTATTGCCGTGAGGGCGGAATATTAGGTTTAGTATGATGATAAGAGTATCTCCCTTTCTCTGTCCCTTACTTCTCTCTTTTATAGGTTGATGTCGAGTCCCTATTTTACCGTTGGAAGTCTCCTCATTGATATTCTAATTTAGGTCCTTTAGATCTGATATTCATCCCCTGAACCGTCGACTTCATGATGATATTCATGAATTCGGATCCACCTTCTCATCTTTGTAACTGGTGTCCGTTTGTCTGTCTTTATATTGGTGATATTGGGCTTTGTGAGGTGGCCCGTGGATCTCATGCCGGGCTCCAGATCTTGTGGTTGGCTTCCGCGGTAAAAGTCGATTTTACCCCTGGGCCCAATTTTGGCCCGTACAGTTTGTCCCCTACTCTCTAAGTCTGGAAGTCCCAGGCTTTGAGAGTATCTTGTGTCGAATAAATCGAGATATGGACGATTACTCCTCTGATCTTAACGATGGTCTTTGAGCAAGTGACGTCTTGTTTTACAATTTAGGGGAAAAATTCAGGTTTACTCATCTTGTCGTATGAGGTGAATAAGTTTGATGACTTATAATTGATTCGACACGAGTTATCAGGAGTGTTCCTTGATCGACTGAACCAGGCGGTGGTTCAGGGTCACACTCGACACGTCGTATTTGTTGCTTGAATTTCATGAGTGTATTTGATTCGACGCGTGTCATCAGGGGTGTCCGTTGTTTGACTGAACGAGGTGATGGTTCAGGAACACACTCGATACGTGGTATGCGTCGAATAAATCCCATGATTCTATATGGTTAATGTGGGGAATGTCCCATGGTTGACTGAACCTAGTGGTGGTTCAGGGATAATCTCACTCGACTCGTCGTATGAGTCGAGTGGATCCAATGATCCCATGACTCTACATGGATCGTGTGGGGGATGTCCCCAGGTCGACTGAACCAGATGGTGGTTCAGGTATAATCTCACTCGACTCGTCGTATGAGTCGAGAGAATCCTATGATCCCATGACTCTGCATGGATCATGTGGGGGATGTCCCCTGGTCGACTGAACCTGGTGGAGGTTCAGGTATAATCTCACTCGACTCGTCGTATGAGTCGAGTGGATCCTATGATCCCATGACTCTGCATGGATCGTGTGGGGGATGTCCCCTAGTCGACTGAACCAGGAGGTGGTTCAGGTATAATCTCACTCGACTCGTCGTATGAGTCGAGAGGATCCTATGATCCCATGACTCTGCATGGATCTTGTGGGGGATGTCCCCTGGTCGACTGAACCAGGTGGTGGTTCAGGGACAATCTCACTCGACTCGTCGTATGAGACGAGTGGATCCTATGATCTCATGACTCTGCATGGATCATGTGGGGGATGTCCCATGGTCGACTGAACCTGGTGGATGTTCAGGGATAATCTCACTCGACTCGTCGTATGAGTCGAGTGGATCCTATGATCCCATGACTCTGCATGGATCGTGTGGGGGATGTCCCCTAGTCGACTGAACCAGGTGGTGGTTCACGTATAATCTCACTCGACTCGTCGTATGAGTCGAGAGGATCCTATGATCCCATGACTCTGTATGGATCATGTGGGGGATGTCCCCTGGTCGACTGAACAAGGTGGTGGTTCAGGGATAATCTCACTCGACTCGTCGTATGAGTCGAGTGGATCCTATGATCCCATGACTCTACATGGATCTTGTGGGGGATGTCCCCTGGTCGACTGAACCAGGTGGTGGTTCAGGGACAATCTCACTCGACTCGTCGTATGAGTCGAGTGGATCCTATGATCCCATGACTCTGCATGGATCATGTGGGGGATGTCCCCTGGTCGACTGAACCTGGTGGAGGTTCAGGGATAATCTCACTCGACTCGTCGTATGAGTCGAGTGGATCCTATGATCCCATGACTCTGCATGGATCGTGTGGGGGATGTCCCTTAGTCGACTGAACTTAGTGGAGGTTCAGGTATAATCTCACTCGACTCGTCGTATGAGTCGAGTGGATCCTATGTTCCCATGACTCTCCATGGATCATGTGGGGGATGTCCCCTGGTATACTGAACAAGGTGGTTGTTCAGGTATAATCTCACTCGACTCGTCGTATTAGTCGAGTGGATCCTATGATCCCATGACTCTGCATGGATCGTGTGGGGGATGTCCCCTGGTCGACTGAACCAGGTGATGGTTCAGATATAATCTCACTCGACTCGTCGTATGAGTCGAGAGGATCCTATGATCCCAAGACTCTACATGGATCATGTGGGGGATGTCCCCTGGTCGACTGAACCTGGTGGAGGTTCAGGTATAATCTCACTCGACTCGTCGTATGAGTCGAGTGGATCCTATGATCCCATGACTCTGCATGGATCATGTGGGGGATGTCCCCTGGTCGACTGAACTTGGTGGAGGTTCAGGGATAATCTCACTCGACTCGTCGTATGAGTCGAGTTTATTGTGTGGTCGTAATTTATGTTATTTAAATTTTATTGGGTGTTAAGTCAAATATCGAGGAGATAAAATGTCGAGCTTTATATAAATGTTTGGTTGAATCGATGTTTCATTCGATGATTCCCGTTGGAAATGAATCTGGCTTTTCACACGTGTCAATAGATGCTGAAAGACCTAATGCATTTTACGAGGCGTCCATTTGGGTGGGAAATTTGGCGCCAGATCTTCAGGTAGCATGTATAAAGGAACATTGGGTGCTTCATTCCGTGATATTCGGAAGTCGAGTAAGGTGTGCTCTCAAGAGTTTCAAGGTATTCTTCGAAACCTTTTTCTTGTTCTTCATTCCTTTAAGTGTTCATAGTGAATATTCAAGCTGCTCTTAGGTAAATTAAGCTGTTTGATCTCCTGGTTTGCGTGAGTTGTTTTCAATTTGTGTTTGCGGGTTTTGATCTTTTAGGAGGTAGGCTACTAGAGGGTTTAGTTGTTTTTATGCTTGTCGTTTGGAAGATGTCGAGTGGTGAATCTCTAGGCAGCTTAGGTGCCAAAATCGATACTTATGTCGAGTCGTCAAGTGATACCGTGGAATCATCAAGTGAAAGCAAGGAATTTGTAGAGTGTGGAGGTAGGTCGTACCAGGAATTTATCGAGAGTGGTGTTGTTACCTTAGCTATGCCTTCTCCACCAGTAATCCCTGCCGAGGCCATTCCGTTAAGATCTCTGCCCGCAATTGGGGAGTCGAGCGAATTACCTTGTACGAGTGAGCCTACTAACTTACTATCAAAGAATCCTGCAAGTCGAATGACTGGGAAAGTATTGAGGGAACTCAGCTGTATGTACAGGTTCCCTAATACTTTGGAACTTCGGGTGCCTTCGTCGAATGAAAGAATTGATTACAAGGTTCCCGGGTGGATGAGATTCTATGTGCGTCCATTTTTTATAGGGTTGAGGTTTCCTATCTCGAGACTGGTTTAGGAGGTTTTGGATCATTTCGGAATTGCTCCTTCACAATTGATGCCCAATGCATGGAGGATCTTATTGTCGATTGAATGTTTATCCTTTGAAATGGGCATATTCTTCGAGGTGAAGGACGTTTTAGAGACGTATTATCTGAAGGAACATTTAAAGGAGAAAGGGAGGTATACGTTGATCCTTCGCCAAAGAAAGACACACTTGGTTGTCGGATTGCCGACTAATGATAGGGGAAATTGGCAGTCCTATTATTTCTTTGTGAATGGTGAGGGTATCTTTGGATCGACCGGGGTTGGTCGAATCCCGGAATTTTGGTGTTTGTCGAGTGAGTAACGATCTTTTGCTTAATTTCAATCTTTGAATCGTTCATCTGTCTTTGAGTAATCATGATCTTATTGTTGCAGGTCCTCTACGGAACAAGTCATTCATCAGGACTGCACGTACAATCTCCAACACCAAAGCCATTCTGTCCATGTCGGCCGAGAAAAGGGATTACAAAACTATTCTAACGGAAAAGAGGTTAAGGTCGACTCCGCTGTGGAAGGAAATCTATCATCGAGAAGAAGGTAAAGTTCTGGCCTTATGTAACGACGTTTTGTCCGTGATAAATAGTAGATGGTCGTGTCAAAAGTTATATGGGGGATATAGATATCAGGAGCCCCTAAAACCTAGAGAACTTTTATACGCAGAGGAGATGATGACAGGACCATTCACGGTAGCTTCCCTTGATGAAATGAAGAGCCGAAGAAAGTCTCGCAAACTTCGAAAGAATGAGCCTGTAGTTGAGGAGGCGGTTGACACCCAGCTGAAGGGTGGTATCCCTGTGGAGGGGGTTCTAGATAAGGGGAAATCGATCGAAATGAGTTCCGCGGGAAAGAAAATGAAGGTTGTGGCTGAAGAAGAAGAAGATCCGGACAACCTTTTGCTAAAAGTTCCCCGAGAGTCGACAGTAATATCTGACCCTTCAAGTATCGACTCATTCGTGGAAGGGCTTTTGCTTGAAGGGGATGAAGTGAGGTTGGCCCAGATAGGTCCAGTAGAAGTTATGAAGAAGGCGATTGCTTTGAATTATCAGGTATTATTATTATTATTATTATTATTTATTTTATTTTTTTTGACTGACTCCCAAGGCTTGTGTTTGTAGGCCCTGGAGTGCAACCTGTTCATGAAGAAGAATGTCGATTCCAGCCAGAAGAAGATCAAAGAGCTTGAAAAGGCACTGTCGACGTCGAGGAAGGAATCTTTAGAGTTGAGATCTGGATTGGTTGCCTCTCAGAAGAAGGAGAGAGGACTTGAGAAAGAGTTGAAGGAGGTAAAGGCTGCTTTGAAATTGGAGAAGGAGACAGCCGAAATGGTAATTGAAGGGCTATAAGGAGGGATTTGAGAACGTGAAGAAGGAAAAAGACTTACTGCTTGAGCAATTGGAAGATATTGCCATTGACTCAATGATGAGGAATAGGTGCGACCTGATGAAGGAGTATGTCGCAGGAAAACATGTCGACTGGAAGCCGGAGAAATGGATCCGGGAGTATGAAAGGCGTGCTGCCGGTCTTACTTCGTCCTCAGAGGACGATTTAGAAGATAAGGGAGGAGAAGAAATGTCGAAAGAAATTGAGTGTGATGCAATCGGAATGGAGATCGCTGATCCGGTGGTCGAAAGAATACACGGAGCCTGCCGAATGTGAGAACGTCGTGCTGGCATTACCCGACACCGAAGTGTCAACGATAGTCGAGTCACAGGATGAAGTTCTGGCCACTCTCCCCAGCACAATTGATGTAGGAGAAGAAAACCCGTGAAGTCTAAGGGTCCAAAAGTTGTTCTTAAGGATGATGTATATTTTGTTTGTAGTACAACAGATTTGTGAAATGTCATTGTTTTCTGATGCATAGGTTGAATGAAAAGAATGTACCATTTTGATGATATCTTATTTCTTATGAATGAATTTCTTTATTTTGTAAAAACATCAATTAAACAAATACTAGGAAAACAAACGTCGACTAACAAAACGAAGTCGTTTACCGGATGAACTTCTTAAGATGAAGTGCGTTCCAACTATTGCGCACAGGTTTTCCTTCCTCGGTTTGCAGTCTGTAAGCTCCTTTTCCAACTACCTTTGTGACAAGATACGGGCCCTCCCAATTTGGGCCCAACTTCCCATCTCTATGATCTTTCGTATTCTGGAACACTTTGCGTAGTACCCAATCCCCAATTCTGAAGGTCATGCTCCTGACATTTTTGTTGAAGTACCGAGCCATCTTCTGTTGATGAGTTTCCAGTCGAATGGAAGCTCGATCCCTTGTTTCATCAATCGTGTCGAGAGTGAAATTCATTAGATTTTGGTTGTCCTCTTCACCCAACCACTGGTAGCGAGGGGATGGGATGATTTCCTCAGTTGGGATTACTGCCTCCATTCCAAACGCCAGTGCGAATGGGGTTTCGTCTGTTGAAGACCTCTTTGTTGTGCGGTATGACCATAGTACTCCTGGCAGTTCGTCAACCCAGGCTCCCTTAGCTTTCTCCAACCTCTTCTTCAGGGTGTTCATAATCGTCTTATTGGATGACTCGGCTTGTCCATTTGCTTATGGAAAGCGAGGGGTGGAGAAGTTCAACCTTATGCCCCAATTCCTGCAGAAGTCTTGGAAGTGGTGGCTAATAAACTGTGCTCCGTTGTCAGTCACTATCTCTTTCGGTATGCCGAATCGACAGATGATGTTTTTTCATACGAAAGCTTGGGCTTCCTTGTCGCGTATTTTGGCGAATGCTTCTGCTTCTATCCACTTCGAGTAGTAGTCCGTCATTACGAGCATGTACACTCGTTGGCGGAGCCGTTGGGAGTTTTCCAACAATGTCCATCCCCCACTTCATAAATGGCCATGGGGACAAATGGGATTTAGTCTCTCTGGTGGGAGGTGGGGTATTGGTGCGAATCTTTGGCACTTATCGCATTTCTTCGTGTATTCAGAGGAGTCGAACCTCATTGTGGGCCAGTAATAACCTGTCGTGTACGCTCGATGAGCCAAGCTCCTACCACCAGAATGATTCCCACATTCCTCCTTCGTGCAACTCGGACAAAACATGTTGCGCTTCGTTAGGTGCAATACATTTCAAGTAAGGTCCTGTGAAATCTTTTTAACAGCTGACTGTCGTATAACACATATCGGGCAGATTGTCTTTGAACTTTCTTTGCTTGAATTCTGTCGTCTGGAGAGTGTTCCGTCTGGTAGATACTTTATAATTGGTGTCATCCAATGTCACAGTGTCAAGCGTCGCGACAATCGTTTCTTCTTCACAAATCGCGGGCCAGCTTAAGTACACGATTGGAATTATTCGCGACTCGTTCCCTTCCATCGTCGAACCAAGAGTCGCCAATGCATCAGCCTGGGAGTTCTCGTTCCTTGGGACCTGTGTTATGGAAAATTTTTCAAATGTCGATCGTATTCCACTTACCTTTTGTAGATAAGAAGCCATAGCTTGTCCTCTGGCCTGATACGACCCTTCAATCTGGTTCACAATCAACTGGGAATCGGTTTTTACTTCAATATCTTTGGCCCCCAACTCTTTAGCTAGTGACAGCCCAGCTATTAATGCTTCGTATTCTGCCTCGTTATTTGTAACTCTAAATCCACACTTGATCGCTTGTTGTATTATGTCGTCGGCTGGAGTTATGATCATGATTCCAAGACCGCAGCCTCTTTTATTACTTGCCCCATCGACTGCTAATTTCCAAGGTTTCGTTTGCTGGATGGAGTTGATACCGACTTCAGTTGTTGTTAGTAAGCTGGGGGTGAAGTCGGCCACAAAGTCGGCCAACGCTTGAGATTTTATGGTGGTTCTGGGCTGGTACGTGATGTCGTGTTCTCCAAGTTCGATTGCCCACTTCATCGACCTTCCTGATATTTCTGGTTTATGAAGTATTCTTCTCAACGGATAGGTCGTGTACACCGTGATCGGGTGCCCCTGGAAGTAGGGTCTTAGTTTCCTTGCTGCTGTAACAAGGGCGAAGGCTAATTTTTCCATCAAAGGGTAACGTTTTTCTGCTCCCAAAAGTGTTTTGCTCACGTAGTAGACTGGATGTTGGTGTCCTACCTCTTCTCTTACTAAGACTCCACTGACCGCTTGCTCGGAGACTCCCAAGTAAAGAAAAGTCTCTCTGGGTCGTGTGGTTTGGACAGCAAAGGTGGTGTGGTGAGGTACAATTTGAGCTTTGTCAGTGCTTCCTCACAAGCGGGCGTCCAGTCAAAGCTGTTTCCTTTCTTTAAAGCTGAAAAGAATAAGAAGCTCTTATCTGTAGATTTGGAGATAAACCTGTTTAGAGCGGCAATTCTCCCAGTTAGTCTCATGACGTCTTTTGGGCTGGATGGAGATGGAATGTCGAGGATCGATCTGATCTGGTCCGGATTTGCTTCAACCCCTCGTCGAGTGACCACGTACCCCAAGAATTTTCCTGAAGCAACTCCGAAAGCACATTTAGTTGGATTTAGTTTCATTCCATACCTGTCCATGATGTCGAACGCTTCTTTCAGATGATCTAGGTGCTACTTCGATTCGACCGACTTCACAAGCATATCGTCTATGTACACCTCCATTGTTTTCCCAATTTGGCTATCGAACATCTTGTTGACTAGTCTTTGATATGTTGCTCCCGCGTTCTTTAGGCCGAAGGGCATGACTTTGTAACAGAAAATCCCTTTGTTGGTGACGAAGGTCGTCTTTTCTTGATCGCCCGGGTGCATGAAGATCTGATTGTAGCCTGAATACGCATCCATAAAACTTAATAGCCATGTTCTGCCGTTGCGTCGACCATAGAATCAATATGCGGAAGCGGAAATGAATCATTTGGACAGGCCTTATTCAAATCTGTGAAATCGATGCAAACTCTCCATTTCCCGTTCTTTTCTTCACCACAACGACATTCGCGAGCCACTCTGGAAATTGAACTTCTCTTATTGCTCCATTCTCCAAAAACTTCTGGACTTCTTCGTCGATAATCCGGTTCCTTTCCGGGGCAAATTTTCTCCTTTTCTGTCTAACTGGGGTGTACTCTGGATCCACATGTAATTCGTGGGTTATGAGCCTTGGGTCGACTCCTGTCATGTCTTTATGAGACCATGCAAAACTGTCGTGTCGGCTCTTCAAAACTCTATGATGTCGGCTCGGAGTTTCGGATCTAATCCAGCTCCAATTAACGTCTTGTGATCTTTGAACTGAGGATGAATCTGAACCTCGTCAAGCTTCTTTATGTTCGACAGTGTCGGCTCCGAAACTCGAGGTTCAGTCTGTAATTGCTATGTCGACTCACCTTTCACCTTTAGAGTTGTTTGGTAGCAGCTCCTAGATGCCAACCTGTCGCCTCTGATTTCTTGTACTCCCCACTTAGTAGGGAATTTTATCACCTGATGGTAGGTTGATGAAACTGCTCTCATGTCGTGAATCCAGGGCCTCCCCATTATCAGGTTATATGCGGAAGGGCAATCTAAGACAAGAAATGTAGTCATTTTGTTGAACCCAGCAACGTATACTGGAAGTGAAATTTCTCCCATTGTGAACTTCTGCTCCCCGCTGAACCCGATCAACACTGTCGTCCGTCGATTGATTTTATCCAAATCTGTTCCCATGTCGGTGAGGGCGCTCGCAAAAATTACGTTTGCCGAAGAACCTGTGTCGATCAACACCCGTTTGACCAAGAAATTGGCCACCTGCAACGAAATGACCAAAGCGTCGTGGTGCGGGTTTAAGGTGTGGGAATTTTCATCGTCTGGAAATTCCATGGTCAGTTCTGTGAAGGCTTTTTCTACAAACGTAGCAGTATGAGTGACATTATTGATCAGATCCCTCGTGTGTCGTTTGGCAGCAGAATAGGTAGTACCACTGATTCCTGAACCTCCTGAAATAACGTTGACCGTGTTATTTATAGGGGTGGTAGGACAGGATCTTCTCCATGGTTGGCTTTCTCCTCCCTTCGTGACATGGTTGCCTTCCCCTTGTCTGTTAGCAGGTCTCTCAAGAAACCTTTGTTTAGTAGCTCCAAAACTTCTAATCTCAAGGCCACGCACTCCGCTGTCGTATGATCATAGTCCCTATGGAACTCACACCACTTTCTGGTGTCTTTTTTTGACGAACTGTCCCTAGAGCGCGGAGGCCACTTTACCTCATTCCCCATCTTTCTAAGCACTGTAACCAGTTCCCCAGGAGAAATCGTAAAGTTGTAGTCCGGTAACCTGGTTTTGTTTGTTGCTTGAGGCCATTTCGGATTGCTGTGTTGATGTGTCTTATTTTTACAAAATTCACTCGCTAGCCCCACGGTGGGCACCAAATTGTAGACACTGGATTTCGGTCGAGGTCCACAATTGAGAATGGGTTGAGGGAGGCACGAGCGAACCTGCGAAATAAGAGTAGAACGAAAGAGAAGGTTATTGCCCAACAGTGTGGTGGAAGCCGTAGGCACTCCGACGCTCAAGTTAGTCAAAATATGTTTAATTCAAAGGGGAATGGATTAAGGTCTTAATATACCTCAACCACTGATCTATTGCCGTGAGGGCGGAATATTAGGTTTAGTATGATGATAAGAGTATCTCCCTTTCTCTGTCCCTTGCTTCTCTCTTTTATAGGTTGATGTCGAGTCCCCATTTTACCGTTGGAAGTCTCCTCATTGATATTCTAATTTATGTCCTTTAGATCTGATATTCATCCCCTGAAACCGTCGACTTCATGATGATATTCATGAATTCGGATCCACCTTCTCATCTTTGTAACTGGTGTCCGTTTATCTGTCTTTATATTGGTGATATTGGGCTTTGTGAGGCGGCCCGCGGATCTCATGCCGGGCTCCAGATCTTGTGGTTGGCTTCCGCGATAAAAGTCGATTTTACCCCTGGGCCCAATTTTGGCCCGTACAGTAACCATCTCTCTGAGGAATCGACACCCCAGCTATACTGCGATAACCACGAGTCATATTTGGGCGTAATCATGGACTAATTGATCCCTGTTGGTTTTTCCAGTTACAAATGGCTAGAGGAAACATCACAGTACCGGTCTCTCATGGAGAAAAGCCGGAGAAATTTGGTGGGGCAAATTTCAAACAGTGGCAGAGCAAAATGCTGTTCTACCTGACAACTCTCCAGTTGGCTAAATTCCTCAAAAATCCTCTGGGTCATGTTGATTACGCGCAAATATGACTCGCAGTTATCGCAGTATAGCTGGGGTGTCGATTCCTCAGAGAGATGGTTACAGGAACAAATTTACTCAAACAAAAACGTTAGCAATAACTTAAATAAAGAAAATGAATGAAATTGATAATATAAGATAAAAGAAAATAAAAATAAAAATTATGAAAAGTATGCAGGAAATATCTACAGAGATAACAGCAAAGCATCAGGAATTCCTCTTGTATCAACCTTTTGTATTCAGTTATTGATTCTTTTCATTACACAATTGAAGGTTTCACATCCCAAACCAACAATTGGAAGATATTCAATTCTACTCATATTAAATTCTAGGGTAATCAATGATTATTTTCTCTATATTAACAGTAAACAAAAGTTATTATTACGAGCTATCTAACATCGACAATATACCCTCAGGCAATACTGCAGCAGAAGACCAACACATAAAACAACTTTACTAGTCACAACTGGTGCCACAAATCACACATAGAAGAAGCATGACTGGATCTATATGGGATTTGACAAAACACAATTTCTGGGCTAATAAATCGAAGGATAAAAAAGAATAACAATCATCAATTTTATTGAACGTTAAAAGGTTCATTCAAGAATCAACAACATGAATATAAGAAGTTTAAATACAGAAGTTCATCCTTAGCTTTGCCTAGGAGATTAGCTCTCCATGAAAGAAAGAGATGCAGCCTGAATAGATCGGAGAGACGTCATGATTTCCTTGAAGTTCTTCGTTCTTCCTCTCTATAAATTATGTTTTTGGCTCTTTTTGTGTGTTTCTCCTATGTTTCTCTCTGATTTTCTCCTCCTCTAGGGTTTGGGACGAAGTTGGATTTATATAGAAAAGTCCTGAAACCCTAAATTGCATTAAAAACACACAGCACAAAATCCTGAAATCGCAGTTTCACGTCGCGACGTGCGCCGAGCCTCTAGACGCGCCAGCAGCTTTGACGGATGCTTCAATTGACTAGATCTCCTCGAGTAGATGCAAATCGATATATTATGGGTCTCGTAACTCTTTCTAAATCAAAAGTTATAGCCTTTTTAATTTCAGTGCGCGCCTGATGCTCCTGCGTGCGTCCGATATGTCTGTTAGGCTCTGAAACATGTTCAATTGCTCCATTCTCTTTGATCCATCACTTCCTATTAACAAAGCATAAAATGACTCTAATTAAGATTAAAACATATAATAATGAAGCTAAGTTAGCAGTGTTCTAAGTACACTTTCGTGCACTTATCACAACCCCAACCAGCTTATTGCTAGTCTCTAGCAATTCAAGCGTAAAATAAAATAAAAAACTAAATAAATAAATAAAACTATCTAAGTCACTTTCGTAGGGATCACGATTGCATTTAGCGTATGCAACAAGCCTTTAAACCCCTAGGTGTCCCTAGTGGACGAGTTATAGTCTCGTGAGGGCTTACAGCGACGACCCACAAACGTCATTCAAAACATACAATCATGCAAAAATAAAAATTAAAATTAAATAGTCCCAATAGTTTCACATAAGTTTGTCCTCAGAGAATGCATAGTAATGAAACCATAGAACTTTCAAAGTACTCAACGCAACTCGAATCTAAGTATTTGAATAAATCATCTAGGCTTGACTCAACGTGTGTGTGTGCTAAGGTTCGTTCACAGCTTTATTCCTAAGTAAGTCAACTCAATGATTTCGTTTAAAAATCGAGATCAATGGGTCAAACCAACCTAGATATCTCAATTAAGCTCTGTAATTGCTTTTCTGTGCTCAATATGGTATGATTTCTTTTTTTTTTTTTTGGTCTCTCTTTTCATTTCCTTTCTTTTTGCAATTCTCTTTTTTTTTTGGAACACACCTACCCTTTAAGGTAGCATTTCTCCTTATGGTGGTCCTAATACTCGCCGATGGGTAGCTTCACGCTTATCGGTTATAGGTGGTTTATTTAATTTCTTAGAGACATTTTCTTTTATTTTCAACCATACCATACGTCATAACATAAGCAAATCAGGATATATATCTAAGCAAACGGTCATTCATCGACATGCAATTTCTTCAACTAGTCACCTTGTTAACTACTCAGGCTTCCACTACTAAAAACCCATAATTAAGTGCTTACGAGTCTAACATAGATAAACGATTCAAAGCATCAGATAAAAGTACATTAAATGACTTATTGTTTCTAAGATTTCATCCTAAAACAAACAATATCATCATTGGACTTATGCTTTAACTAACAAGGAAAAATAAAAAAAAACAAAACAATTTTTTTTTTTAGAAAATAATAAAATGTATTTATGACAAGTATTATCATGCGCATGCATATACCCCCACACTTAAAACTTGCATTGTCCTCAATGTAAGATAAATATAAAGAAAAGGATTAAGGAACAACACTACCAGGCGCGGAGTTGATCAGGTTCCTGCTGGCGAGACTTTGGTTGTGTGGCTGTGTAGGTTGTGCCAACTCCTGCATAAACACTCATGCAAACAGAAAAATAAACATGCAATAAGCACACAATAATATAAAGCTAAAATAAATAAAATAAAATAAATGTAGATGCAAGGGTTGCCTCTCTGCTAGCGCTAAGTTTAACGTCTTCAGCCAGACGCAAACACTCAAGTTGTCATGGTGGTTTCCATCTAGTGTACTGATGAAGGCACGAGAGAGAATGTTTGTCTAGCTGTGGCAATTTATCCATTGATTCTCTAAAGTCTGAGGATTGAAATTTGGTACTGCACATAAGGAAAGATTCGCTCAATGTTCTTTTTAATCTCACATGTATCATCTTTAATTGAGCATTAACTCTCATTTTCCTCCTTTTTTGGTTCTTTGGGACCAGTTTCAGTTCAGGGGGATTTGATTCAGGTTGTAGAGACGTTGTTCCTGGTAGGACTGTTTCTAGCATGTATGAGTAATGATACTCTTCATCACCCTGTGGTTGTTTCTCGACATGAAAACTATTAAGTTCTTGAGGAGGGGGTATCCTAACTAGGAAATGTGGCACTTGTTCTACCTGAGATGTGTTAACACTATTATCCTTAGGGTTACCTATAGCGATGGAAGTATTCTGCATCCCTACCTCTTCACCGCTCCTAGTGATTATGGCATTAACAACTCTTACACTGGATACCTCATAATTAGCCTGTGTCATGTGCTGACCTAGTGGATTAGGTTGAGTCTGGGATGAGAATCTTCCTTGTTCTTGTACACTCAGGACATTAGTCAATTTAGAGATTTGACTTCTAATTTCCTTTTGGTCTTCAGCTACCTGAGCTATCAACGACTCAATCCTTTGATTGGTTTTACTTTGGGTCTCTACAAATGCATGCCAGGTATCCTCTAAAGAATTTATATGAATAATAGGTGTGTAATACTGTGAGGTACTGTAACTCCTAGTTTGTGGTGTCTGGGTAGGCTGATAAGACTCATGCCTCCAACTAACATTGGGATGGTTCCGCCAACTAGGATTATAGGTGTCCGGGTATGGTGTGTGAGGCTTCTGATACATCCCTAATGCATGGTATTGTTCGTCAAATGTCCCTCTCATCTCACCATATATCGGACACTCTTGGGATTCTAGCTGGGCTACTGAATGCATTGTCTTGCTGTCTTTGGCTATTAAGGCTCCTATCTGTCTAGTTAACAGCTCAACTTGTGTCTTAAGGCTATCATCTTCCCTAAAGTGTTGTAGGCTTCTGCTAGTAGAAATGTGTGTCCTATCAGTGTTATCTACGACAGTGGGTCCAGTCCAAGTGTGAGATTTCTTAGCCAGGTCATCTAAATACTCAAACGCCTCATCAGGTTCTATCTGGATAAACTTACCATTGCACATCGTCTCAACAAATTGGCGTTCTCTGGGGGTTAGTCCATCATAAAAGTAACTTACTAAACGCCAACTCTCATATCCATGGTGGGGACAACTCGCTAACAACTCCTTATACCGCTCCCACGTTTGATAAAGGGTCTCGCTGTCTCTCTGGGAGAAAGTAGAGATCTTTCTCTTAAGGGCATCTGTCTTATGGTGTGGAAAATATTTGTCAAAAAATACCTGAGTCATCTCACCCCACGATCCTATTGACCTAGGTCTCAAAGAATACAACCAGCTCTTAGCTCTATCTTTAAGGGAAAATGGGAAGAACTTAAGTTTAATTGTATCGATAGTCCCAAAACGGTCATGGAAGGTCGCTACTACCTCTTCAAATTCTCTAATATGCACGTAAGGATTTTCGCTCTCTAAACCGTGAAAAGTTGGAAGATATTGTATCATTCCAGGCCTAAAATCTATGTGTGGTGCATTATGAGGAAACATGATGCACGAAGGTGTAGCTGTGCGAGTTGGGTGGCGGTACTCTTCAAGAGTCCTCCTAGGTTGCCTCTCGTATTCACTCATGTTATGTGCGCTAGACGCGGATGGTGTAGAAAAAAGATTTTCAAATATGTTCTCAGAGTCTGAGCTTTCTTCCTCAGTCCTAACAAATCTACCAAATCTATCCATACATCTAGACATGCAATTTAAGTTCAAACAATACGAGAAATAAAATAACAAATAAATAAACTAAAAGAATAAACTAAAACTTAAAATCTAAATAAAAATAAACAGAAATAAATTAACTAAAATAAATACTAAAATTAAAGAGTAGAAAAAATAAAAAGAACTAAAATAAAATAAAATACTAATAATAAAAAAAATAAAAAAAAAATGGGACGAAGTTACCGCTTCGTTGTTGACTAAGCAAACCTGATCCTTTTGCTTGTAAACCGTCTCCCCGGCAACGGCGCCAAATTTTGATTACGCGCCAAATATGACTCGCGGTTATCGCAGTATAGCTGGGGTGTCGATTCCTCAGAGAGATGGTTACAGGAACAAATTTACTCAAACAAAAACTTTAGCAATAACTTAAATAAAGAAACTGAATGAAATTGATAATATAAGATAAAAGAAAATAAAAAATAAAAATTATGAAAAGTATGCAGGAAATATCTACAGAGATAAACAGCAAAGCATCAGGAATTCCTCTTGTATCAACCTTTTGTATTCAGTTATTGATTCTTTTCATTACACAATTGAAGGTTTCACATCTCAAACCAACAATTGGAAGATATTCAATTCTACTCATATAAATTCTAGGGTAATCAATGATTATTTTCTCTATGTTAACAGCAAACAAAAGTTATTATTACGAGCTATCTAACATCGATAATATACCCTCAGGCAATACTGCAGCAGAAGACCAACACATAAAACAACTTTACTAGTCACAACTGGTGCCACAAATCACACATAGAAGAAGCATGACTGGATCTATATGGGATTTGACAAAACACAATTTCTGGGCTAATAAATCGAAGGATAAAAAAGAATAACAATCATCAATTTTATTGAACGTTAAAAGGTTCATTCAAGAATCAACAACATGAATATAAGAAGTTTAAATACAGAAGTTCATCCTTAGCTTTGCCTAGGAGATTAGCTCTCCATGAAGAAAGAGATGCAGCCTGAATAGATCGGAGAGACGTCATGATTTCCTTGAAGTTCTTCGTTCTTCCTCTCTATAAATTATGTTTTTGGCTCTTTTTGTGTGTTTTCTCCTATGTTTCTCTCTGATTTTCTCCTCCTCTAGGGTTTGGGACGAAGTTGGATTTATATAGAAAAGTCCTGAAACCCTAAATTGCATTAAAAACACACAGCACAAAATCCTGAAATCGCAGTTTCACGTCGCGACGTGCGCCGAGCCTCTAGACGCGCCAGCAGCTTTGAAGGATGCTTCAATTGACTAGATCTCCTCGAGTAGATGCAAATCGATATATTATGGGTCTCGTAACTCTTTCTAAATCAAAATATAGCCTTTTTAATTTCAGTGCGCGCCTGATGCTCCTGCGTGCGTCCGATATGTCTGTTAGGCTCTGAAACATGTTCAATTGCTCCATTCTCTTTGATCCATCACTTCCTATTAACAAAGCATAAAATGACTCTAATTAAGATTAAAACATATGATAATGAAGCTAAGTTAGCAGTGTTCTAAGTACACTTTCGTGCACTTATCACCTGTGGAGGGTGAATCGAAAATGGCTAAGGAAGAGCGAGAACAGACATGGTTTTCTGGAGACTTCTTATGCAAGAACTACCTTTTGGGTTGTCTTGACAATACTCTGTACAATGTGTACCAAGGCATGACTTATGCGAAGATTCTTTGGGAATCTCTCGAGAAGAAGTACAAAACCGAGGATGCCGGATAAAAGAAATTTATCGTGGGTAGGTTCCAGAACTACAAGATGGTAGATTCAAGGACTGTGATGTCTTAGTTGGGTGAATTGCAGTTGATCATTCATGAAATACTGGATGAGGGAATGAAATTCTGTGAGATGTTTCAAGTTGCCGCCATAATTGAAAAATTGCCTCCATCATGGAATGACTTCAGGAGTTACCTGAAACACAAAAAGAAGCATATGAGTCTTGAAGACCTTAGTGTTCGATTGAGAATCGAGGAGGACAACAGGATGTCCGAGAAGGCCAGCTACAAGACTATGGAGTCTAAGGCCAACATCATTGATAGTGTAAAAGGTAGCAAGAAGACAAAGAACAGTGGAGCTGATTCTTCGAACAAGAAGTTCAAGGGGAAATGCTACAACTGTGGAAAGAGCGGTCATATGTCAAAAGACTGCAGAAACAAGAAGGCTCAGGACAAGGCAAGAAAAAGAAAAATGAGGTCCATGTCACTGAAGGTGAGCAGCTGACTGATGAGATCACAGAGATAGAACTATCAGTTGTGGTAACCGAAGCCAACATAGTTGGGAATCCGAGAGAATGGTGGGTAGACACTGGGGCTACTCGTCATATCTGTGCAGATAGCAAGATGTTTTCCATGTACCAGAAGGTCGATGGCGGTGATCATCTGACAATGGGAAATTTGTCTACCTCTCAGGTGGTAGGACAAGGCACAGTGGTTCTGAATATGACATTTGGAAATAAGCTAACATTGAAAAATGTACTGCATGTTCCAGATATTCGGAAGAACTTGGTCTCGGGCTCTCTCCTTAGTAAGAATGGTTTTAAGCTTGTGTTTGTTTCTGATAAGTTTGTTTTGACTAAGAATGATATGTATGTAGGAAAATGATACCTAACTGAGGGCATTTTCAAGCTAAATGTAATGACTGTCAATCGTGCTATTAATAAAGCTAGTATTTCTGCTTATATTATTGAGTCACAAAATGTATGGCATGAGAGGTTAGGACATGTTAATTATGATACCATGCGTAAACTAATTAACATGGACCTTATACCTAAATTTGTAATTGACAGCCAACATAAGTGTGAGACATGCGTTGAAGCAAAAATGCATAGAACATCATTTCATTCTGTTGAACGCAGTTCTGAACCTTTAGAACTTGTTCACACTGACATGTGTGACATGAATATTGTGCAAATAAAAGGCGGTAAAAAGTACTTTGTCACTTTTATCGATGACAGCGTAAAATTCTGCTATGTGCACTTACTGAGGAGCAAAGCTGAAGCGATTGAGAGCTTCGTACACTATAAGAACGAAGTTGAAAATTAACTTGGCAAGAAAATCAAAATAATCAGGAGTGATAGAGGTGGTGAATAAGTTTCACCATTCGGTGAATATTGTTTTGTGCACGAAATTATTCACGAAACCACTGCTCCTTATTCTCCTCAACAAAATGGGATTGCCGAGCGTAAAAATTGAACGTTGAAAGAAATGATGAACGCCATGTTGACAAGTTCTGATTTACCCCATAACTTGTGGGGGGAAGCCTTGCTTTTTCGTGAACTACATTCTAAACAAGCTTCCTCACAGAAGATTGGACAAGACATCGTATGAATTGTGGAAAAGTTTCGTACCTTCCTACAAATACCTAAAAGTGTGGGGGTGTCTTGCCAAAGTAATGGTTCCTAAACCTAAGAAGGTTAGAATATGACCGAAAACTATTGATTGTATATTCATTGGATATGCTAGCAATTGTAGTTCGTATCGATTCTTGGTACACAAGTCTGAGATTCCTGACATCTATCCAAATATGATAATTGAGTCAAGGAATGCGACATTCTTGAAGAGACGTTTCATTGTAAGGAAAAATAAAGAACAGAGTCTCTCAAAAGAACAGTTGATACTGTCAAGGACAGTGATCAAGTTGACCAAGAATCAGATCGACGTGTAAATACGGAGACAATCGAGCCTATACGTAGCAAAAGAGCTAGAACGTCTAAATCGTTTGGTCCTGATTTTCTAACATACTTATTAGAAAATGAGCCTCAAAGCTATAAAGAAGCTATGTCTTCTCCTGGGCACCTCTTTGGAAAGAGGCTATAAACAGTGAGATTGATTCAATCCTACAGAACCATACTTGGGAGTTGGTTGATCTTCCACCAGGGTCTAAGCCGCTGGGCTACAAATGGATATTCAAACTGAAGATGAAAACGGATGGATCAATATATAAGTACAAGGCAAGACTTGTCATAAAAGGTTATAGACAAAAGGAATGCCTTGATTACTTTGACATCTATTCACCAGTGACTCGTATCACATTGATAAGAATGCTCATAGCCATAGCAGCTATATTTGGTCTTGAAATACATCAAATGGATGTAAAGATGACATTCTTGAATGGTGAATTGGATGAAGAGATTTACATGGAACAATCAGAAGGGTTTAGTGTTCCTAGACAAGAACAGAAGGTATAAAAACTTGTAAAATCCTTGTACGGATTAAAACAAGCACTGAAACAGTGGCATGAGAAATTTGACAAAGAAATGTTGTCAAGTGGGTTCAAAACCAATGAGTGTGATAAGTGTATGTACACCAAATCAACTCAAAAAGGATATGTCATTGTGTCTCTATGTAGACGATATGCTGATAATTGGTAGTAATAATGAAATGATTCAGTCTACCAAAAACGTGTTATCCAGCAAATTTGATATGAAAGATATGGGAATAGCTGATGTAATCCTATGAATTAAGATTTCTAGGACATCAGACGGATATATATTATCTCAGACTCATTATATTGAAAAGATACTTGATAAATATATCAAATGGGATCTAAATCTGGCTAGAACCCCTGTAGACCTAACTCTTCATCTATCAAAGAATACTGGTTCAAGCATATCGCAATTAGAGTATTCGAGATCATCAGAAGTCTTATGTATCTCACGAATTGCACATGACCTGATATCGCTCAAGTTGTGAACCGACTTAGCAGATATACTAGCAATCCAGGACATAACCATTGGAAAGTCATAGTAAGAGTTTTGAGGTATCTGAGAGAAACTTCAAAATATGGGTTACATTACGAGAGATATCCTGTTGTACTAGAGGGATACAACGATGCTAACTGGATATCTGATACGGTGGATTCCAAATCTACGAGTGGATTTGTTTTCACACTTGGTAATGTAGCCGTGTCATGGAAATCCTCGAGGCAAACATTTATTGCCCGGTCTACTATGGAATCAGAGTTCATAGCGTTAGACAAAACATCGGAAGAAGTAGAATGGCTTAGAAACTTCCTGTAGAATATTCCTAGTTGGCCCAAACCGGTGCCAGCGATTAGCATACATTGTGATAGCCAATCGGCTATTGGGAGAGCCAAAATACAATGTATAATGGTAAGTCTCGACACATACATCGGAGACATAATACCATACGTCAACTGCTCTCAAGTGGCATAATAACGATCGATTATGTTAAGTCGAAGGAAAACCTAGCGGATCTACTAACTAAAGGTTTACCTTGAAAGCAAGTTGAGAAGTCATCGATGGGAATGAGATTGAAGCCTATAATCTAAGAATTATCACTGTGGAAACCCAACCTAGCTGACTGGAGATCTCAAGATCTAGGTTCAAAAGGGACAACGGAAACTTTGTGCAATTCAAAACAAACACTGAAGAGTTTTGTACTATTTCTCATTCCGATAATGACGCTGAGTGCTGTCTGTCATTGGTTAGGATAAGCTAAGACTTTTAATGATCACTATATTAGGATATGAGTCCTAATGGGGGTAAAGACAGATTACCTATTCTTAGTAGATCACCTATTTCAAGTAAGAAGTGAGGTCGCTTCCATGAGAACTTTTAAAGGCGGGTTACCCTATAGTACTTGATGAATTCAGGACCGTTGTTCAGGGCCAAAATGAACACAACCGTAGAACGGAAAAATGGTTAAATTAAAGCTGTGTGTTGGCAATTGTCTTGGTTTACACCAGCGGCAGAATAGTTCAAGACTGTGGGTCACTGGTTTGCCAAGTAAATCCGATTGTCATTCACTAGGAAAGGTTCAAGGCGAAAGCTACATATTTCGATGCAGCTTTAGTTCATGGTAACTCTCTCAAGTGTCGTCAAGAATAATAGAATAATTGTGGGGGATTGTTGGAAATCTTGCAATATTCATTAAAAGATGGGTGTTTATGTCTTTTTGACACTAGGGGTGCAAGGGAAGGTTGCAATCCTTAGGATGGTTGCATTGCACCCCAAGGGGTGCCGTATTGGCACCCCTCCATGCCTTATAAAAGAGGCATCATGTCAACAACAAGAGATATAATAAAAATCCGTTTGAGTCACCGTTTTCTTGTGGTTTTGAGAGAGAATTCCTCCTATTTCCCAGTTCATATACTTGTCAATGAGTGCTCTTTTGACAAGAATGAACCAAGTTATCCTGGGAAAACATTGGCCAATTGCGAATCCGTAAAGCACCTGTGACGGGGCCAATAAGTTCTTAAGGACAGAGAGAGATCTCGACTTGGATTCATCATTGCTTTTTCCAAGTTTTTATCTACATATTCATGTTTTAGGTTTTAGGATTTTTGATAGTTTAATTGGTATTTTCTGGTTGAATTGTTTGTAGCATGTAGTTTTATTGTTTGATGACACTAATCGGCCTACAAATTAATCATGCCAAGGTACTCAATATTCCCAAATATATAAAACCAGTCATAAAAACGGTGATAACATTTGTCTATAACAAGTGTAGTTAGGTGCTCAATTATGTCAAATCTTTAATAGTCTACCTTCTCTCATTTATGAGATCCAAGTATTATCTGTCCCAACCAGTGACTATTTATAGCTAGTCAAGAGTTCTAAAAAAACATGAAAGAGTATGAATTTTATATGGAAATTATCACAATTTAAAAATATAATATAAATAAAATTCACAAATATTTTCATACCACTAGCTTCACCCTTTACCCCAGAATGATACAAGTTAGCATAACAATATATATATATATATATATATATATATATATAAACACACTTAATTTTATTAATTAAAAAAATAAATTAAAAAAGAAAAAATACACACAAGAGTTTATCCCACAAAGTCTCAAGAGAGACCTGTGGAAATTTTGCTATTGAATGAGGTGATGAGTTCCTCTATTTGTAGAGATACTCAACATCTCACTTTACAAATTGTAAAATAGTAGAGAGAAGATGTCAATCCATTTTCGGTGGATTGACATTTAGCATTTAGTTTTTTCTTTTATTAATTTTTTCTTCTTGTTTTTGTCTTTAACAATTACATATAACACATTTTAGATTTTTCATCAATTTCGGCTTTGAAACCTCAGAAATAGAAAATCTTGTAAACAGAAAAGTTGTAGATATTGAATATTCTTTCATCTTGAACTGGAATTACCTCAATCCGATATCAGAGTAAAAATTTAAAGCCAAAATACGAAAATTGCGCAAAATTGGAATTTCCGAAATCGTACACTGTTAGGCCAAAAATATTATTATTGTTTGTGTTCTAACTTACTTATCATTGTCATTAATATATATATATATAATTAGCGTCACTTTTTTTTTTTTTTGATTCGAAATATTGGAAATCATACCGCCAAATCATCATATCCGGGCTTAAATAGAGTAGATAAAACTTTCGACTACCTTAGGTTCTTACAAGAAATGCACCATCTGAATTCAGATTCAGAACACAACTAAATTTTAATTCTTTATTATCAAATCACATCTTTTGGGACTATAATTTACGTCACGTGTATGCCATATCAGTTGAATATAAATTTCACTCTTTTAAAAATGCATCATGCCACATTTAAATTGATGTTCTATGAATTTGATACTTTATTTTCCAAAAACAATTATACTAGATAGTAAAGAGTCATCACTAACCAGTTCAACTTTATATCAATTTTGTGAATATATATCCTTTTTCTTTGGTGGTAAATTAAAGACTTATCAGATTAAACTTGCATTTGTATTTGTATTTTTTTTTTTTTTTGGGGTCTGAAATCTGAAAAGGTATGTTAGTTGAAGTCTGAATTGGTCTAATTGAAAATGTTTGAATAATATTTTTTTTTTTATTTAAATGTCTGAATAAAAGTGTTTTGTTTGTTTTTCTAAACGAAAAACATATGAAATATGTATTCTAACATTTATATTCTTATAAATATGATATATAATTGTTATAAAGTTATACGTTAAATAATTGGAAAGTATAATTAAAATACAGTAAATAGTAAATAAATATTAATTGATGCTAACACCATAGCACTTTAATAAACAAGATAACATACCAACTTTATATGACTCACACATATACAATATTATTTATCTATAAATGTGATTTTTTTTTTTTTTTTTGTTTAATCCTATGTATACTAATAATAATAGAATAAAATTATATTTAACCTATAATTACGAAAATAAATAAATTATAAATGGATATATTAGAGATTTTTAAATTTTATGATTTACTAAGACTGACTTCTGACAAAAGCCATAAATTTTAATTCTTTTTATTAAAAAAAATATTTTAAAATAAGTGATTTAAAAAAAAAAAAATTGTCTTAAAATAAGTCAAATTCAGACTTGCACCTAAAAACAAATCCCACCAAAGAGTTCCACAAACACTTGAGCAAAACTCAAATAATCTATCATTAATAATTTCAAGAAATAATTCATTGCCGCCCTTTCTTATTTATAACTTCAAGCTACAACTTAGCTATCTCTACTAACTACTCAGTAAGACTAAGAGCTACACAATATCAAATGAAGTACAGCAGATATACACAAAAGAATAATCAAAAAAAATTTAGTAATATATCTAATCGTAACTCTCAGCTGGACATTTCCCATGCTTGTCCCGTCTCGGGCTTGTGAGAGCCAATGTAGAGGCAGTTGCAGTAGCAGTACTGGTATTTAAGCTTGAATCATTTGTACGGGAACTGGATTCAGCAGAGCTTCCAGCAGTTGATGATGACAAAGCTGCAGGTCTTTGACCTCTTCTGTATCTAGAACCTGGAACTCCGGGCCTAGTTGGTTCTTCTAGATTGCTAGAGCCAGATTTCTTTGAAAGCATCACAATTACACGTCTCATAGTTGGTCGTGCCTGAGGGTCACCTTGTGCGCATAGCAACCCTATTTGAATACACATCGCTATTTGGTCAGCAGAAGCTGATGCTGCTAAGCTAGGGTCTACAATCTCCAAGCTCTTGCCTTTTTTGTATAGTTTATATGCCTGCAATAACAGTAAATTAACAACTTATAAATATCTCCGATGCACCATAACTCCCCTACCCTATGGTCGGAATGCATAGAATTTCTTAATTTACTAATTTTGAACAAAAATACTTCTTGAAATTCATGTACATATTGTCAGAAAACTTTCCAGTTTCCAAGGGGCATAACAGGGTTGGAAAGCATGCATAGCTTAAGTGGCCAGTTACCATCAAGGTTTGGCCTGCATAAGTTACCAATGGCAATTTTGAGACCTAGGAAATGGATTTTCTGACCTCATACGTTGTAAATTATGCTTTCACTGAAGGACAGAACAAATGGTTACGATCATTTTCTTACCCAATCAAGTAGATTCTGTGCATCTACATCTAAATTGAAGCTTGAGTTTCTCTGTCCACTGATAAGCTCTAAAACCACAACCCCGAAGCTAAACACATCTGCCTTAGTTGATAGATGTCCATGCATTACGTACTCTGGTGCCATATATCCACTGTTTTCCAATTATTTAAAGGGAGAAAGAGAGGAAATTGACTACATTAGGTTTGTACTTTATCATTCAGGCGCTTGGACAAACACAAATAAAAAGGATGATAGAAAACATACTTGGTACCGGCTACACGGGTGTTAACATGTGTTTGATCTTCTGGGAAGAGACGGGCCATGCCGAAGTCAGCAATCTTGGGTATCCACTTATCGTCGAGTAATATATTGCTGGCCTTAATATCTCTGTGGATGATGCAGTTGTGTGAATCCTCGTGAAGGTAAAGCAAACCCCGAGCAACGCCAGTGATAATGTCATATCTTCGCTTCCAATCAAGCTCATGATTTCTTTTGGATTCTGTATAGATAACATCACAATGGCAATCACTATGACTATATAACAAATTGATCCATTTTGTCGAAGATTATAGAAGTAACAAATAAAGTGTCTATAAAACAAATTGACCCATTAAATTGGAGCCTACATAAGTAACAAATGAAGTAACTGTCATTTTTTTTTTAATCTTCAATCACATTGGTTGAAACTTGAAGCTGAAGGCTTTTTCCACTCTGGAGCCATCAGAGAAAAGTTGCATTGGAATTGGTCAAAGAGCTATACTAATCAGAATATTCAGTTGCTTGGAGCATACAAATTCTTATTCAACAATACAAATAGATTTTTCAAATCCTTAACAGCCGTCTCTCTCAAAATCTTTTGAAGAAAGAAAAACAAGTTTCAGATGTAAAAGGGACATGTTTGATTGAATTTCATGGCCACCTGTCCATGTTAATGGTTACAAGAGGCGGAGAATAATTTGACACCCAAAAAAATCTATTTTGAAATAAGAAAAAAAGAAAGAGAGAGAAAAAAAGCAAAAGCCTGCTGGCACCTGTCTTTCAAAAGACATGTAGAACTTTCTACAACCTAGCTCGTCGTCAATTTTTGAAATTGATGTGTATGTTGTCATAATAAAATATTTAAACTAACATGTGCATGAGAGATGAGGTGATTGAGATCGCCACATGAACATCCTTTCTGTCACCTCAAAGGAATTTAAAAAAAATTGAAAAACCTTCATCAAATCTTGGAAGACCAAAGAGAGCCTTTCCACATTTCTCATAAAATTTACAAGTACAAAGATTTCATTTTCATAGCAGCAAGCTCGGAGCAAGTTATTCTGGGTTTTAAGGTGATAGCACACATGACTTCCATAAGTTTAGTAAAGTTTGAAGACAAATTTATGCTGCAAGAAAGAGTAAAATCAAAGACTATCTATGTAATCGTTTCAGATGAGATTGTTGAATTTAGAAATATATTTTGACCAATAGCAGGATGTGATTATGAGGGGGAAAAAATCCATTTTAATGCAATTTGAGGCCTAAGCATGTCAATAGCAATTCAACGTTACATAATGTTTTCTTTTTCCTAAAGGATTTGGATTGGGATATTGGAATTGTTATTATTTCCAAGTTGACAACAATAAAAATTACATATTTCCATGTTGAATATCTGCCAATACATCCAACCTCAGATCATTCTGAAAGGATCAGCAAGCCTACAGTCACCACCTATGCTTATCAAACTATAATTGTTTACTCATTTATGGCACACGATGTTTCCAGTCTATAAAGGTGTATGTGCTTTACCAAAGGATTCGAATGTTCAAATTGTAAATATTTCTAATTTCAATTATGACTTAAACCTTTAGTATGCAGCTCTCTAATACAAACTTGGAATATTGTTTAGTTAATCAAAATCCTCCACTGAATACTGATAACATGTAAACATAACAAATGAGTGAAAAGCAAAAGAATTAACTGATACTTACTGAAGAGAAGTTTGTCGAGACTCTCGTTAATGACATACTCATAAACCAATAGCTTCTCCGCACCATGGGCACAATATCCCAGCAGATTCACAACATTCCTGTGCTGCACACGAGCCAACAACTTAGCCTCATTCTCAAATTCCTTCTTCCCTTGATTTGAGCTATGAGACAGCTTCTTCACTGCAATTTCTCTCCCATCATCTAACTTTCCCTGTAAGGAAACATCCCAAAAGTCCTCAATACCTTGTTTGATGACCAAAAATAGCAGGGAAAACTCTAACTCTTGAAGGTATCAATTTATTTAACGATAGAAGGACAATTTTAGAGAAGCATAAATCTCTGGAGTGAAAACACAAACACAAATAGACCAAATGCAGTTGCATAACCTTTAACCTCTAATGGAAATAATGCAGACGAGCATGATAAATGTATGGACATGGTGATCGAGGGCATACATTCTCTCATTGGGGTAATTTTAGGATCAAGTGTTGTGACTTTTAACTCACAGCTGCTATGGAATGGAATGGAATCACCATCTGTCAAAACTCAAATGTAAGTTCATGGGCAGTTGGTCCACATTAGCAGCCAAGTAATTTAGGTGCCATGCTTTCAAAATTAAGCAGAAACATACCCTTACTTTGTTATTAGAATCATTTCACTTGCTACAGTTAAGAAATTTTCATTCTTCAGATCGAGAAAAAGAAAAGAAAAATTAAAAACATATTAAAAAAAAAAAAAAAAATCCATTCTTGAACAAGTCGTGTGCAATTGTTGAACTGAGTTGGCATGTTAGGTCACGTCTTTCTTCTTCTACAAAAGCGCGTGTGTGGACTTTTCTATAACTTCTAAAACAAAATTTACAAAAAGATTTATGGATCACATAGCAATTTCAATACCAAAGCAAATAAGAAATCAATAAACAACAGCTACAAAATCACATACATTATTAGGGGAAAAAAATGAAAATAAATAAACAGGATATGTAAAGACTAGAGTGAAATCATCGATCTTTTCGATCAAATTTTTTTCTCAGCAACCAAACAGAACTTAGATTTCCCAATAAAACCCAGTTCATTATTTACCTTGTAGACAGGTCCAAAGCCTCCCTCACCAAGCCTATGAGTATGATGAAAATTTTTGGTAGCAGAAGCTAATGCTTCAAAAGGAAAGTGCTTTTGTTCCTGAGCAGCAATCTTCTCCAAATCCTCTTCACTGTTTCCCTCTGATCAAATCACAAAATTCATCATATCACATCATCATATATATAATATCACGGTCAGTCAAGTAGCATATCACAACACACTGCCAAAAGAAAAAAAAAAAAAAAGAAATTTTGTTCTCTGGGTAATTTTCTTACCTTTTCTAGAACCAATATTGAAGGATCTCAATAAAGCATCAAATAATTTCTTGGGTTTGGTCATGGCCTTTGTCTGCTCATGGAAAGTTATTTCTGGGCAAAAAAAAGATTGGAAATTTGTGAGAATTTAGATTATGAATATCGTTTTGAAGGCTTTCTTTCTTTGTTGTGCGATTTGTGGGAACAGATATTGAAGTTGAACTATGTTCCCTGCTAAAAAAGAAAAATGTGCGTGTTGACCAACAGGTCTCTGGTTGACTAACTGGCATTTCTTTTAATTATATAAATCAATATTTTAATAAAATTGATAAGGTCAAGTTGGTCAACATGGCACATCAAATTTTTATCTGGACTATCAGAGATGAAAATTTTAAAATGTTAATATTGAGCATGGATGGAGGATAGATACAAACATCAGTTCTTTCGTATTTTATATTTTCTTATTTATTTTATAAAATTTTAATGAAAATATTTAAATTATAATATTGTATGGATGTAAATAAAAAATATCATAAAATTCTAAAAATAATATATAAGGACTTCAATAAAATTTGTAAAACATAGAGAAATTATCTGACGATACAAACTTGAATTTTTATGTGTTCTTACTCTTGTATTAGTAATTAGTTATCAAATAATCATATTTTAGTTTTTATTGTTTTTAGTGATGGTGTCAAATGACATTGATTTGGTAGTGTCAGGTTATGAGTTCGAATTAGAGAGTCTATTTTTTTAAGAGTCTGCGATTTCCAACGATTAAAAAAAAAAAGGTGATTGGAGCCAATATTTTGTAGAAATTAATGTAGTGGTTAAAACAAATCATATGACTATCATGCGATTAAATGTGGTATATTACATAATACATATTATAATTTTTTCTAACTTATTAATATCTGGGTGGATTATAAATATATAGAGAGGATGAGGGTTGTCACGTTCCTTCGTTCGCTAAAAAGTTTACATGGGACCGAAATTAATTGTAATTAAAAAAAATGGTTGAACGTTGATGATTATTTAAAAGTCAAGCCGAACACTCCATTGAACAATAAAAATTTGTCTTAGAAATGCAAGTGGCAATCAATGTCTCTTCATATACATTGCATAAATCATATTAACGATTATCTTTTTCTCGAATGATAATGACACAAGTGTTTGATTGTTGGGAATCAAAGAGTTTTGGTCATAACGTTATTCCTCTGATCAAAGTAATACAAGAATTCTCAACCGTGTGTGTATTTGGTAGTATAAAATTTAAAATTTGATTGTAAAGTCCTATATTCGAATTTATGAGGTGCAATTTTATGTAAGAAACTAGAGCAATTGAGAGGGATTTTATTTATTCAGTTTAAGTTCGGATTGAATGATTTGACGACGGGATTTCCAATATTTCAAAAATAAAAATAATAAAGCGAATAATACAATAAATCCATCTATTTTTTTTTATCGGTATGAGGTCAAATAATATATTTTATAAAAATAAAAAATTCAATGGTATTGAATTTTTCTATCAAAAAGTGATTTTATTAACCTGATTTTTTTATTAAAAAAATAATAATAATGTTTAATTAGATGAGTTAAGAGCGGTATCTGCATGGGAACCAACAAAAATAAAATAAATACAAATTAAAACAATTTCTTAGCCGCATTCTCAAATTGCCCCAAGAAAAAAAAAAATGAATGGTCTTTATTTTAAAAAAATTGGACTAAATTAAAGCTACTCTTAGGTATCATTTATTTAATTAACTGGGATGGGGACAAAATAAAATAAAATGCGGACCATCAAAGCTGAAATAATATTATGGAATTCTGTTGACATTGATACTGATTGTTGCTTAATAAATAATAATAAATGCTTTATGTTAGAAATTGATCTGCTAAACAAATCAACCTCTGCCCAGAATCTTGTTATAGCAGCCAAAGATGCTGCCTTAACTTCCTGATTCAAGAACCAACAATTGCAGCCTTGGGATTATGAAATCAAGAACCAAGAATATAACACCAAAGAAAGATTCACACAAGCATTTAACGTGGTTCGGCGTAAGCCTACATCCACGATCAAAACAGTGACCAGAGTTCTCTTATTATCACTCAAGAAATGGAGTTACAGAGTTACAGAAGAGAAGCTCTTTTATCAGAGCTTATAACACCTCTCTCAAGGAAAACACTCTCAGATCTCTATTTCTAACTTCTGTTTCTTGTACCCTAGCAACAAGAGCCACTAGCCTTTTATTACTACCAGGCCCTGTGACTTACAAACGAAATCAGTTAAGATTGTAACTGATTCTGTTATACTCCCAGGATTAAAGACAGATACTAACTGATCAAATCCCACAGCTCTTCTATAACAACTTCGGGACACCCCACCAGATCAGCCAAATAGAGATACCATGCATCTGTGATTGAATCACTCAACTCACAAATCTCCACCTTGATTCAAACACTGATCATGTTCTGATTCTCACATTTTGAACTTACTTAGGAACTACTCCTATCAGGTCATCAATTTCTTGAACCTGACAGAAGTTAACACTTTGGTTAAACCATCAGCAGGATCTCTTCTGATGGAATCTTATTAACCTTCAAACTTCCTTTTGCTATTTCATCCCTTATAAAATGTAATCTCACATCAATATGTTTAGTCCTCTCATGATACACCTGATTCTTGGACATTGAATTGCACTTTGACTGTCACAATAGATCACAGCACAGTCTTGTTTCAAACCAAGTTCAGTAACCAAACCAGTCAACCATAACCCTTCTTTTGTTGCTTCTGTAGCAGCTATATATTCAGCCTGTTGTAGATAATGCTACAACATGTTGCAAGGAAGACTTCCAGCTGACTGTACAGCCCAACACCTTAAATACATATCCGGTTAAGGATCTTCTACCATCCATGTCAGCTGCATAATCAGAATCCACAAAACCTACTGCAACATCCTCATTTTCCTTGTGTTCACCATACACCAGTCCAAAATCTTCAGTTCCTTTTAGATACCTCATGACCCACTTAACTGCTTCCCAATGCTCACTTCCTGGATTCCCCATAAACCTGCTCACCATGCTAACTGCGTGAGCTATATCAGGTCTAGTACAGACCATAGCATACATGAGGCTTCCTACAGTATTTGCATAAGGTATATTAAACATATACTCCCATTCTTCTTCACTATTAGGAGCCTGTTCCTTAGACAGCTTAAAATGGGAGGCTAAAGGAATTGATACTGCTTTGGAATTATCCATACCAAACCTTACTAGAACTTTACGCACATACCCCTTTTGTGACAAGAAAAGAGTTCTATCTTGTCTGTTCCTTGTAATTTCCATCCCAAGAATCTTGCTTGCTGACCCAAGATCCTTCATATCAAACTCAGTTTTAAGCATAGCCTTTAAATTGTCAACAGCAGCCCTATTACTACAGGCTACCAGCATATCATCAACATACAGGAGCAGATATATGTACTCCCCTTGTTCTAGTAACTATAGTAACACAACTATCATAAGAACTTCTGTTGAACCCAAGTTTTGTTATGAACACATCAAACCTTTTATACCATTGTCTGGGTGATTGTTTCAACCCATATAGGGACTTTTTCAAGAGACAAACCATACTCTCTTTGCCTCTCTCTACAAAACCTTCTGGCTGACTCATTACAATCTCTTCTCTAATTCTCCATGGAGGAAAGCCGTCTTCACATCAAGCTGATCCAACTCCAGATCAAACACAGCAGTAAATGCTAAAAGAATTCTAATAGAAGTGTGCTTGACCACTGGTGAAAATACTTCATTGTAATCAATACCCTCTTGTTGAGAGAACCCCTTAGCCACTAACCTAGCCTTAAACCTTGACGGTTCTACATCTGGAATTCCTTCTTTAATCTTAAAGATCCATTTACAACCCACTACTCTTTTCTTAGCAGGTTTTGGAACCAGATTCCAGGTTTGATTATTATGTAGTGACTTGATTTCATCTTGCATAGCTCTCAGCCATTTGTCCTTATATTTACTTCTCATGGCTTCTTTATAAGTCTAGGTTCCTCATCAATCACAACATCAGCTACTGTTAAGGCATATGAGATCAAATCTGCATAACCATACCTCATAGGTGGTCTGATCTGCCTTTTCTGTCTGTCCCTGACAAGATTATAGTCTTGTACACCAGTTTCACCTTGCTCGTCAGACTGTTCCACCTCAGTTGCTGATTTGCTCAAGCTTTCAGTATCAATTTTGAATTCTGACTTTTCACCCTTTTTGGACTCCACCTCCAACTGAACCTCATCACCATGTTTAAGGACATGGTAATCTGCTGACTTTGTGTCAGTGTGAGACTTCAACATAGGAGTCTCATTGAAGGTTACATCTCTACTTACTATACATTTTGAAGAGCCACCATCATTGCACCACAGCTTATACCCTTTAACTCCTTCAGGATAGCCAATGAAAATTCCTTTCAAAGCTCTATGATCAAGCTTACCTTTCTTGACATGTGCATACACATCACAGCCAAATATTCTGACATTTGACAGATCAGGAGCTCTCCCTGACCACACTTCCTCTGGTGTCTTGAGTTCAATAGCTTTTGAGGGACTTCTGTTGATTAAGTATGCTGCTGTACTTAAAGCTTCTGCCCAAAATCTTTTAGAAAGTTTTGATTGAAACAGTAAACACCTTACTCTCTCTAAGAGAGTCCTGTTCATTCTTTCTGCTACCCATTGCTGCTGTGGGGTATAAGCCACTGTTTTGTGCCTTGAAATACCTTCCTATGCAAAAATTATCAAACTCTTTATTACAAAACTCCAGGCCATTATCAGTTCTTAGCCTCTTCACCTTTTTTCCTGCCTGATTAAGCATCAAGATGAACCAATCCTTGAACTTTCCAAAAGCTTGATCTTTGCTTTTGAGTGTGTATACCCAAACTTTTCGAGAGTAGTCATCTATAATGGACAAGAAATATCTTGAGCCATTCAGCGAGAGTGTTTGAGAGGGTCCCCATAGATCGGAGTGAATATAATCCAGTGTTGCTTTTGTTCTGTGACTCCCAGTACTAAATTTGATCCTCTTTGCTTTCCCAAGAACACAGTTTTCACAGAAATCCAATGTTGAAATACTGTCATTTCCTAAGAGCTTTTGTTTGTGCAGTTCTTTAAGCCCCTGGTCACTTATGTGAGCCATTCTTAAGTGCCAAAGCTTAGTTATATCATCTGCCTTACTAACAGATATTGCTGCACTCCCAACTCTATTTTCACCATCCAACACATACAAGCCATTCTTTCTGTGACCTCTCATGACCACCATTGAGCCTTTAACTACCTTGATGAGTCCATCTTCAGCTTTAAAGCTATAGCCACTTTGATCAAGCATGCCTAGGGATATTAAATTCCTTTTCAAATCAGGCACTAATCTTACTGACTGTAATTCTCTTTCCACCCCATCAAACATCCTAATTCTTACAGTTCCAACACCAATTACATCACAAGACATGTTATTCCCCATTAGAACTTTACCTCCTTGACCATAACTCAAGCTAGAAAATAATTGTCTATTTGGACACATGTGAAAAGAACAACCTGAGTCAAGAACCCACTCACCTTCATTTTTGGTCTCGGTGACTAATAAGAGGTCAGCACTCTGATATCCCTCATCCGATGCATCTGAAGCATTAGAGGCAACAGCAGCATCCCCTTTCATTTCTGGTTCTTGCCCCTTTCTTGGTTTTTGCCTTTTTCTTTCTGTTTGTTCTTTCTTTTATAACAGTCTTGATGAAATGGCCTTCTTTATGACAATGGAAACATTTTCTTTTCTTAGTTTTTGAATTTGATCTGTTTCTATTCTTGTCACTGAACTCTTTCTTTTCAGGTCTGCCTCTCACATTCAAGCCTTCTCCAGAATTTCCATTCTTGTTATCACCTCTTTTCTTTAACTCTTTTGAATTTAATGCAGCCTTAACATCCTCCATGGTAAGGGAACTTCTGCCATACATCAGTGTGTCCACGAAAGATTCATAAGAATCTGGTAATGAGGCCAAGATGATGATGGCTTGATCTTCATCTTCTATTTTGACCCCAACATTCTCAAGATCCAAAATGATCTTGTTGAAAGCATCAAGATGTTCAGCAAGGGCCTCTCCTTCCCTCATCTCTAGTGTGTACAACATCTTCTTCAGGTACAATCTGTTTGCAAAAGACTTTGCCATGTACAGATTATCCAGTTTGCTCCAGAGGCCTATGGCAGTGGTTTCTTTGGACACTTCTCTCAGCACCTTGTCACCAAGACTCAATATTATGGTGCTGTGGGCCTTGTCAAGTGAATCTTGGTACTCATCATCACCTATCTTTGCAGGTTTCTTGGCTTTACCTTTCTCATTGATGGCATGTTCTAATCCTTGATGAACTAGCAATGCTTTCATTTTTAACTTCCACAAGTTGAAGTCATTCTCACCATTAAACTTCTCGATCTCAAGCCTTGGATTTGTCATGATTCTTCTACAACCTTCAGCCTAAGCTCTGATACCAGTTTGTTAGAAATTGATCTGCTAAACAAATCAACCTCTGCCCAGAATCTTGTTATAGCAGCCAAAGATGCTGCCTTAACTTCCTGATTCAAGAACCAACAATTGCAGCCTTGGGATTATGAAATCAAGAACCAAGAATATAACACCAAAGAAAGATTCACACAAGCATTTAACGTGGTTCGGCGTAAGCCTACATCCACGATCAAAACAGTGACCAGAGTTCTCTTATTATCACTCAAGAAATGGAGTTACAGAGTTACAGAAAGAGAAGCTCTTTTATCAGAGCTTATACCACTCTCTCTCAAGGAAAACACTCTCAGATCTCTATTTCTAACTTCTGTTTCTTGTACCCTAGCAACAAGAGCCACTAGCCCTTTTATTACTACCAGGCCCTGTGACTTACAAACGAAATCAGTTAAGATTGTAACTGATTCTGTTATACTCCCAGGATTAAAGACAGATACTAACTGATCAAATCCCACAGCTCTTCTATAACAACTTCGGGACACCCCACCAGATCAGCCAAATAGAGATACCATGCATCTGTGATTGAATCACTCAACTCACACTTTACAATTGAATGAATGAATTTTCCGAATAAAAACGAAATAATGTAAAGAAATCGTCAACTTTCCAAATTAACATCGTGCAAGAAACTTCTTTTGTGGCTACAAAATATTTTACAAGACATATTATGGTAATTTTTTAGTTTTTTTTCAAAAAATAAAATAAATAAGAAAATGAGTAAGTTCAAATATAATTTAACACTTTACCTCCCAAAATTTAAAATTAGGTGATAAATTTTATTAAAATACTCGAAAATCAATTTGATTACGTTAATATGGCAAAATTACATAATTGAATGTAATAAAGAGAAACAGTCAACTTAAACCAAAATATTGTAAGAAGAAAAGATTTTTTTTTTTTTTTTAACAGAGAATTATATATTAAAAATTGATGCCCAAATTACATATAATAAAAGAAGGCTCCAAAAACCCAAAACAGATAAGAAGAAGCGACTTAATTAAGAGGTTTTGGCTTTCAAAATAGAAAGGCTATTAACATTTAACAGTGTGTTTTAAAGAAAGGGAAATGAATGAATGAGTGCACTTAGGGCACTTGTTAATATTCCATTTTAGGAAAATTTTTATAGAAAAAATGAAAAAGTAATTAATGTTTTGACAATTTTTTACTTTCCCCATAAAAATGATATGAAAACTTACCAAAAATGGATCCTTAATGAATGTCCTTAGGGCACTAGTTAGCATGACCCTTAAAGAAAAGACTTGGGAGAGTTGGTGGTAACAATGTATATATGTGGCTCCTATAACACTAATAGTCTACCCCTTGACAACACCTTGAGATTCGATATATGTCACGCACCCATGGTGATGGTGTAATAATGACTTGGCCAAATCTTGACCTCTAAAATTACAACTCGGCCACACCCGAATTTCTGCCATAGTTGACTCGGCCTCTGACCTGGTTAATCAAAACCAAATACATAGGACCAGACACTTGGATAATTAATTTGTGCATGTATTTTTGTTTTGCCCTACTTGGGTAAAAGCATGTTTGGCTCTATCAGAGGATAATTTTTCCTTTTTTTTAACCAGCATATACCTATATATTCTTATAATAAAGAGGCAAATAGAGCTCTCTGTTTCATCTTTAGAACCTAAGAGTTGCTCTCCTTATTTTGGGTAAAAATATTGACTTAATGTTTTATGAGTGATATTGAGCTTTATGAGTAAATTGATGTGTTTTGGGTGAGTTTTGCAGGTCAAAATAATATTATGACTCAAAGGATTTAACTGGGGATGAAAATGGCAAGATATAGAGTAAATCGGGTTAATTTAGGAGTCAGAAAGCGCATCCCGACGCTTGCAATGCGTCAATACGCACCAAAAAGTAAAGTTGAGGCAGAACACAATTGCCTTTTTGGAAAATTAGTGTGTCGCGACGCCAGGAAATGAGCCTCGTGGCGCACCAATGTTACCAACGAGCATTGTGATGCGAAAATACGCGTTGCAACATCAGAATTTCATCCCCAATTCATCCCAGAATATAATTTTTGATCAGGAAACACCTCATGGACCTCCTATATCAGCATAAGTTCGTCCCAAAACCTATTATGAAGCCTCATAACATAATTTTGGAGTCCTAAAATATATAAGAACGGCTAGAGCAAGACAAAGACGAGTGCTTCAACTGGTGCTGAAGTTTGAAGGCAAATGGTGCAATGAGAATTTTTCTTCCATTTTCTCACTAGTTTATTTTTTATGAGTCATTGTTTTTTGTTGGAGTGAATACGGGACCGTTAGGATCGGATCGGTATCCCGCACAACGGAAGTGGGTCTAACCCGTGTATATTAAGCATGAGTGTATTTTTAAATATTTTAATGAAATACTATATTCCATTACGAGTGTATAGGAAAAAACCGGGGATGAATCAGAGTCCGAAAAAATCAAAACGAGAGAAAACCGGAGAAGACACTCATCACCCGGGTCAAGAGTGCGAATGTGCACAGCATGCAATGCATGCTGCTCAAGCAAGCTGCTTATACAGCAGCAACTGTTGTTGACCTGTTCATTTAAAAAAAAAAAATGCTTATACACTTCTTAAATACACCTCAAAATAATTTTTACTTCAAAACCAACATCAACACATGTATACAATAAATATATATATTTCTTTGAATCAAAATACAAATAAAAAAGAATCTCACAATGAAATAACTCATGAATAATTGTAGGTCACCAAAAGTGGTCAAATGATTCTATAATGGAAGTCATGACTCCAAGTTATTATCTAGAGTTCCAAACTCTAATTTTATGTTTTTGTCCAACATAAACATTTTGACACAATAACATGCGTATTGTATTTATACTTCCAAAGTATCCATACATAATTTATTAGCTTAATTTCAACATCAAGCTATGTTATTATGTATCTAATACATAATACATCACTATATGTTTCACTAATGATAACTCACTAATAAAAACACAGCTTTATAGAAGATCAAACTTACCTAGTAAGTTTGTTTATAAGATCCAATCTTCTTCTCTTTGTTGATATATTGTAGAGAATTTCTAAAGCTAGCAAGCTTGACTCCAAGATCCAATCTTGAACCCAATGCTAGCAAGCTTGATTCCAAGATCTAATCTTGATTTCTCATTATTGAAATATTGTAGATAACTTCCAAAGCTTCTTTAAACACTTCTTTTACTCAGGCTAATATTTCTAAATCTTGCTTGTTTTAGCCTTCACAAACTTAATGTATTAAACTCAAGCTTTAGCTTAATTAAAAACTTGCTCAAACTTGCCTTTTTATAACAAAGCTTATGTAATTTTTAATTAATAAAAGTTCTAATTAACTTTTACGTGGGCTTAATCCAATTTGTCCAATTATGTATAATCAGATGTGACTAATCATATTTGTCTATCATTTTGAATTAATCCAATTAAATCAAGACAAAGTTTAATCAATGGATTTGTTCAATATCTATCACTTTGATTTAATCCAATTAAATCAAGAAAAATACATATTATATTATATATTTTGTAATTATCAAAATATCCTCCAATGGTAAAGATATTTATGAAATTACAAGAAAGCCTTTGTGACCGGCGTTATCACACGCATATAACGCAAGCGCACGTATCGTTCAAGTAGTATAAAAAGTATCGATCCCACGAGGAATTAATACCTAAGCTATTAATTTGTGAAGTCAAATGTTTACAAGTATCTAAAGGATTGGTTGTTTTGAATGAAATGGTGATTTTAAATTTTTAAACAAGTAAATAAAATTATGTGAAAGTAGATTTAGGAAATTTCAAATTTATAAAATTATACATGGTTGTGAATTCTTCCAATATCTTTTAAAAGATGAAGTGATTATTTCACATTTGTTCAATATATTGGTTTACTAACCTGGAATACGAAAATATGTAAAAGCCTCTTCCGATGGTCAGTTGCAAATACCCAGTGTAGCCCAATTAATCATTCCTATGTCAACCAAGTTACCTGAATTCATTAAGATTAAGTTCCAATTATGGTTACCCCCGCCCGACAGGTATATTCATATCCTGTAAGGAAATCTATTAAAAGGTTATATATCCTCAAGGAAGATCGTGGGCTATTAAGTCTAAGGTTGAAACCTAAAATTCCTTTGTCAAGTTTATTTTAAGTTTACCAGATCAATCTTATAGTGACCAGTTAACAAGAAACATTAAGCTTAAGACTTAATAAGTAAACCTTTAAATTACCCAAACTATAAAATAACCCCTTATAACCTGATGATATTGGAATTCATCACAACCTCAGATAACAGACTTAGTTACGACACATATCTAAGGCTAATAAAAGCTTAAATAAAATAAAAGACATAAAGTAAATGCTAGAAATTAAAAAAGTAAATGCTGGAAATTAAAAACGTAAAAGTACAATAAAAGTAAATGTTGGGGTTAGAGGATCCACTTTTAATATTTCAAAATTAGAAATCTCCCTTATTCTCAATGTTTACCGATTAATTAACTAGACTATAAAGGCGATAATTTTATTTGTCTCAATTAAATCCAACCGACCATAAAGGCGGTAACAAGGTTATTACCTAAACAGACTATATAGACGGAAACTACGTCTGAAATAAAAAACTGACCATATAGGGGGTAATAAGATTGTCACCAAAACCGGCCATATAGGCGGTAACTAATTAATCCAAATTTTAATTAAATAAGGGAGATTAATCTAATTTATTATATTAAAAGTCTTACATTTTCACCCCAACAAAATGAGATTACCTGCTAATGCTGTAAATAAAAACACACAAAATTTTATTAATTAAATAAAAAGAAATTACAAGAAATTTAGATTAGGGAGATTAATCTAATTTATTATACAAGACACTTTCCTTTAGGTTTTCATGGAGAAATTCCTCCAAAAAAACATAGAAAATTACAAAATTAAGCTTGGTATTTATAGGAAAATCTAAAGGTTTCCACCAATTGCTCCACCAATTGCTCCACCAAACATGGCACCAAACATGCAAGTATTTTCGTGGAAGTTTGATAATTTTTATTATTTTATTTTATTTTATATTTTGAAAATGACTATAGTAATTACACAAAATATACTAGATTATTCATCAATTTCGATCATAGAAACTTCAGAATTCGAAATTATTGTTTTCTTCACAGTTGTAGATCTTTGAGTCTTCTTTAAGCTGAAATTTGTATAAGCTCAATCAGATATCGGATGAAAAGTTATGACCAAAATACCAAACTTGCGTAAAATTGGAATTTAGGACTGCACTTCGTGACGAGTATAGTAAATTTCCATTTTCGCCATTTTTTTGCTCTGGATTTCATTGTTTTATCCCCGAGTTGATTTGATTAAGTCTTGATACTTTATTTATCTACAAAATACATCAAAACGTTCGTCAAACCCAAGAAACTAAATAAAATATTAGGTAAAAGATGTGGTAAATATTGATATATTTTCCACTCACCACCTTGTGTGATTTTGGATTAATCTTATTGGGTCCGAGTAGATAATTAATGTTATCAAATAACACTTAATTATTTTAATTGATAATTATAATATCAAATATTATTTATTATCAAACATTAAGGGCTATCCAATTTCTCAACGAGTACACTTCATATTATGAGACTCGCTAGCAAGCTTGACTCCAAGATCAAATTTTAACACTAGTAGTCAACATGTTTATGACAAACATAGTTAAAGTCAGAGCCTTGCCCTGTCTTTACTTCCTTCATGTCTGCCTTGTCCATACGGCAGTCACTCTTCAGTGACCCCATTTGCCACATTCTTAGCAGATATTTTGGGATATGTCATTTGTCATCCTAGAAGACTGTGATGATTTTGCCTTTTTCATTTTCTACAACTCAGAAGCATTCGGCCTAGCCTTGGCCTTCTGGAATGTCGAAGTAAAATGCGCCTTGTGTTTCTTGCCATTTTGCAAACTTTGGCTTTAGCTCCTTGAGCATAGCCATTAACTCTCCAAGAGTTTATTATTGCATTTTATGCTTTTAAGATCTAGGAATAGATTTATGAAGATCCTTCAATTTCAATATCATACTATAAGGATCTAATCCTTGGTTCTGATTAAGAAATTAATGAGTCTATTCGGCAAGCTTATTGGATTAAGTACTAAAGTTATCATCACATGAGTATTCCAAATATCATGTTCTACTATTTGCTTAACTCCGGGCTAAGACCCAAGATGTTATTTTATCAAATAAAGTAACTTCTCAGTTTTCAGGACTATCCTGATTCATTATTCCCAATTTGAAAATTAAAGTCGTTTAAATACATTTTCACCTAGGATTATGTTTTAAACATTAATCTTTCAATTTAATATTGATTCTAATAGTCCAACTATTTAATCAACGATTTCAAGTACTCTTAAATATAATGATTACTATAGTCCAACTACATAATCAACTATACTTTAATTTGTAAAATTCAATTATATTGATTACTATAATCCAATTATAAAATCAACTATTAATTGAAATAGTTTGAATACATCCGATATACATTATTCATGCATCGCAATCATGTATTCACACAAGCATGTTATCAATCAATCTAATCCAATTAATTAATTTGAATATTAATGATAATCCAATGTTCAAACAACGATTTGATTTTGCGCGAGTCAAACTCGTTTTGTGAATAAGTACTCAAAGTACTAATTCTTGAATTAAATTAAACTACAACGTTAAATCCAATTTAACTTGTATTTAATACTAATTCACTATTTAATTCCAAATTAAATATTACACTTTATTAATGAACCTATGCGACTTAGATTCTAAATCTAATCGTTACGGGTCTCAAAGCCCGATAAACATCAAATGTCGTTTAATTAAAGTCCAATGGGCTTTCAATTATTTTCTTAAGGCATGGCCTTCGGCAACCAAAGCTCAATCAAGGAATAACCTCATAAGCCTAGAAATCAATTTCGGCCTATTAGGCCCAATTATACTTTAAAGGCCCAATCGTCATAATTGGACTCTATGGTTATGGTTTTGGGCCCAATTGGATCCAACCAATTTGCCTAAACCAAACTTGGCCCAACCAAGCCCATTAAGCTCAATTACAACTTTTAAAGCCCATTTCCAAAATAGGCCCAATTAATTAAATTACCAAATTCCAAATTTTATAACTTAATTAACAAAAGTGTAAGCCATAATTAATTACCCAAATTAACATTTCCAAAATAAAAATTTGTACAATTAATTATGCTTATTAACATCAAAACATGTCCAACACATTTTAATCAAAAATCAACATCATTTCATGCTTCCTTAGTCACGGCCATTTAGGGTTTTAGTAGTCTGATTCCGATTCCAATCCAATTAAATCCACAATCAACATTACCCAATTGTTTCAAGTCATCCAATGATCAAACAAACAAAAAATCACCATGACATCTAGGGTTTATGCATTCGGCCAAGCCTCATAATTGGGCAAAATTTGATCCAATCAAATTTAATGAAATACAACTTCAATTCAACATCATTCAAGCATACTTAATCAAACAATTTCATTAAATCATGCTCAAAATCAATTTACCCAATTTTAACCCTAAATTCATTTCATGCTCAAATGGCTCAAGATACCATTGTTGGGTTTCTATTAAGTCCCAAGGATCATTAAAAGCAATGAAATCACATGTGAATACTCGTAAAAGCATGGCGGAATCATACTTACAACGATCGGCTTGGATGCATCGAAGAAAATCCTTTTCTTCCTTGTTGATGAAGCTCACGGTAATGGCCTCCATTTTTGCTCCATTTGTGTTCTTCAAGCTCCAAGCTTCATTTTGAGATTCCAAGCTCAATGGTGGGTTTCCCTAACACCTTAGGATGACTCTAATATGTGCTAGCACCTTGAAACTTTCCACAAATCTTCAAGTTCTTCCTTGCATTTTCGGTTTTGTGAAGGAAAAATGAGAGAAGAAAAGTTTGGCCCTTGGCCGAAACTTGAGTGAGAGAGAGGGAGAGAAGTTTTGTTATTGTGTGTGTTGTATATGGTTTTGATTTTCCAAAAATCAAATATCAAAAAACCATTTACAAAAAAGTCAAGGCATTAAAGCCTTTCAATCACCCACATCAATTATTCACATCACTCAATGAATAGTGACTAGATGTCAATCATCAAAAAAATGATGAGACTTCCATCACTTGAGTGATTGATGTGACGCGTGATGTGACTTGTGGACCCCACTCGATTCGAAATATGAGTGCATCCGCAAACACTCCCGGGCTCGGTTTCGCTAATTCCAAATTAACGAATTTTTCGATGCGACAGAATTAAATCAAATTTAATTAAATAATCGGATATCGGATCTCTGGAAATGTGTCTGCCCTGTACGAAGCACATATCGGATCTCTGGTAACTAGTCTCTATAATCGGATATACAGGACCTAGTATAATATCCCGATAGCTGCTGCATATAAGAGAACAAGTTCCGTATCCTACGTGATCATCATCTCCACTATAACTGAAGTGATACTTCCATCTTGACATCACAACCAATACACTACGATTCTCAATATACCCAGAAGAGGCGTACACAGAACCGGTTAAAGCCCTGGATGACCAAAACCAAAGTATATTGATTGTCGCAAGTATTAGCGGTGCAAGTCTCAAGTTAAGACCAAATACATCTACCCTGATTCGGACTTCCATAGACACATAGTTATACTACCAATGGAATTCCGAAGGGGTCTATCCAGAACGAAGTTGTTTTCCGTACCATCGGTAAAACACAACCTCCTATTACACTTGCATGAGTATCCAATACCCAAATATATGAACTATATCGTTATGCTCCCATAACACGCACAAGTATAATACTAGTCTATTCTGTATTATGATGTCCAATCTCGATAATACTACGACTAGAGATATTTAATGATTAAACCTTCATGGACTGATATTGTCTCATATCATCTCAATCTGGAACTAATCATATGGACCTTCTATCATTTATACATCTGGGTGATCTAATCACAAATGATAAAAGATCAATTTTCTTTGTCACCTAGTTAATTTGTACAACAACACCATGATCTGTACAATAGTGACGCTATGGGTCATAACTGTCCAACAAACACAATATACTCAGTTCAGACCATTGTACATATTATAAGAGGTTTAGAAATAATGACTTTAGTATTTTGATGTTGTATGTGGACGACATGTTGATAGCAAGCCCTAACAAAGATCGAGTCCAAGAATTAAAGGCACAATTAGCTAGGGAGTTTGACATGAAGGATATGGGATCATCAAACAAGATTTTAGGGATGCAAATACACCAAGATAAAAATAACATGAAGATTTGGCTTTCTCAGAAAAATTACTTGAATAAAATTTTATAGTGGTTCGACAAGTAAGATTATAAGTCAATTTCTACCCCACTTTTTGTTAATTTCAAGTTATCATTTTTATGTGTCCTAGCATTGAAGCTGGGAGGAATGAGATGTCTCACGTGCCGTATGCATCAATAGTGGGAAGTTTGATGTACGTCATGATTTATACAAGACCAGACATTGCACAAGTAGTGGGAGTAGTTAGTCATTTTATGGCGAATCTTGGTAAAGAGCATTGAAATATTGTTAAGAGAATCCTTAAATATATCGAAAAAACCTCAGATGTTGTATTATGTTATGGATTATCCGAATTAGTTGTCAGGGGCTATGTGGATTAAGATTTTATAGGATATCTTGACAAAAGAAAATTCACTACATGTTACATGTTTGTACTCGCAGGAGGAGCAATGAGCTGGGTATCCAAGTTACAGAATGTTGTGGCTTTGTCTACAACAGAAGCTGAATACATGACAGCTGCATAAGCCTACTAGGAAGCTATTTGGTTTCAAATATTATTGGAGGAGCTCTAGCACATACAAGAGAAGATTCCATTATTTTGTGACAGTTAGAGTGCTTTGTATATTGCAATAAATCTAGCATTTCATTCAAGAAAAAGCATATAGGGGTACAATACCACTTTGTTCGTGAAGTAGTGGAAGAAAGCAGTGTGGACTTGTTGAAGATACTGTTGGTTTTATTCTAGGTCCCAAGATCATCAAACAAGCATGAAGATGTGTGAAATACATATCAAAGAAGTTGCGGAATACTTACATTGATCGGTTGAGACGAAACGACGAACAAAACTCCAAGTTTTTGTCCTTCAAAGTGGCGCCCAAACAGTGCAGATTTTTCTGCCCACTGTTTCAGTTTTGAGCTGAGATTAGAGCCTCGAATCTTCGTCGTTTGATTCCCGGCTCGTGGGTGGGTTTCCCTAACACCTTTGTATGTCTCTCGGAGTGCTAGCTCGCTTGGATTTTGCCACAAAACCCATGATTTTACCTTGTAAAATTCGGCCAACCCATGGCAGTTCACTGCCATGGGCGTGAATGGTGAGAGAGAGTGGGAGAGGAAGAATTGTGTATTAGGTCTTAAAAGCATTTCCTAAATGCTTTATATATTTACCATAAATATCTATTAAACATTTACCAAACAATTAACTCTTTTACCCTTGGTAAAAGGTAAAAGGGAAAAGCATTTTATTTTCCAAAAAATCAAAACTTTTCCCCCCAAATTTTTTCCCTCCAATTTCAATGGTCAAAGTCAAAGAGTCAAAGTCACTTTTCAAAAAGGCGATTTGACTTTTATGACTTGCGATGTGATTTGCGATGCGACTTGTGGCACGTGATTCAAAATCGACGTAACGTCGCAAACACATTCCGAGCTCGGTTTCGATAATTCTAAATTAACGATTATCTCGATGCCTCGTTAATAAATCCAATTTACTAATCACGTCGCTCGAGAATTAATTCCAAATTAATTCAAGTGCCCGAATTAAAATCTAATTTTAATTCCTAATCGAAATCCAATTTCGTTTAATATATCGAATATATTATTTATCGATTAATTCCAAATTAATCGTTCTCTCTCTTTAAATTGATATTTTATCCCAGATAAAATATCTCCGTAATTAATCCCAGATTAATTTTCTCTCTCTTCTAATTAATCCCAGATTAATATATAATGCGAGTCATACGTCATCGGTGTATCATTGGGAAGCGACCCATGAGATCTCCGGATATGTTGGTAGTAAACTCGGTCGTCAGACTATCCGAATATGTAAGTACCAAGTATTACGTTTTACCGATTTACAAGACAAGGTTGGCCTCTAGCAAAGCGCCATGCCTACCCAATTCTCCGAAAATATCCTTACAGGAATATGTGATCTATATCAGGCGTAGTATACGTAGTATTGCGTATTTCGATCCAGTATCGGACGATCACGTGCTAGGCCTAGGCTGGATATGTGTCTGCCCCGTACGAAGCACATGTCGGATGTCTGGTAACTAGTCTCTATAATCGGATATACATGACCAAGTCATAATATCCCGATAGCCGCGCAGCATATAAGAGCACTAATACCGTATCCTACGTGACCATCTTCTCCATATGACTGGAGTGACACTTCCGTCTTGACATCACACCCAATACACTACGATTCTCAATATACCCAGCATCGGCGTACACAGAACCTGTTAAAGCCCTGGACGACCTCAACTAAAGTACATTGATTGTCGCAAGTATTAGCGGTGCAAGTCTCAGGTTAAGACCAAATACACCTACCCTGATTGCAGACTCCCATAGACACAAGGTCATGCTACCAATGGGATTCTGCGGTGGTCTAATCCAGAGCGAAGCTATTTCCCGTACCATCAGTGAAACACAACCTCCTATTACACTTGCCTGAGTATCCTATACCCAGATATACGAGAACTATGCCGTTATGTCTCACATAACACGCACAAGTGTAATACTAGTCTTTTACGCATCTATCGATGTCCAATCTCGACAATGCTCTGACTAGGGATGTTTAATGATTTATCCTTCGTTGATTGATACTGTCTCATATCATTCTCAATCTAGGAACAAATCATAAGGACCTCCCATCATTTATATATCTAAGGTGATCTAATCACAAATGATAGGAGTGCAATCTCATTTGTTACATAGTTAATTTGTACAACAACACTATGATCTGTACAAATAGTGACGCTATGGGTCATAACTGTCCAACAGATACACACCAATGAGAACCTTGCAGACGTAATGACCAAGCTTATCAATACATACAAGTTTGTATGGTGTAGATCCTCTTATGACTTAGCAGAAAGGTAAGCAGCTTGAAGATGGAAAAGTAGAACGGATGGTGTGGAAACTGATTAGTTCTCAATCAAGTTTCCAAGTCGGAGAATTGTTAATTATTGCACCCACCGAAAGGTGAAATAATTTCATATTAAAAAATTATTTTGGGTGGATCCCATATAAAAAAATAATAAATTAAAATTCACTATCTGCATATTAAATCTCATGCCTATAAATAGAGACTTCATTCTATTATTTTTTCATTCAATTCTCAACCAAATCCTCTGTATTTTAAGAGAGAAAAATATTATTTATTCTTATGAGTTTGTGAGAGAGTTGTAATTCTCATATTTTAAGAAAATATGAGATTGTTCACTCATTGTGTTTAGAGAAAAGTAGTAAAATTCTTTCTATTATAGTGAAATCCTTCTACATTTGCCAGTGAATGTTTCCCTCACATTGAAAGTTTTACCACGTTAATGTGTCTCATTGTTTTATTTTATTGTTAATATTTATGGTAGGTTAAACTTCCTAATTATTATTGTATTATTATATGGTAGACAATGCCTCATAAACTAACAATTGTTCTCAATTTCAATTTACTTGCGTGTCAACTTCGGCCCACGATCCCCTTAACACTAAGCAACCTCTTACTATAATCCTGCTGATCTTTAATTAATTGATTGATTAATCACGCTGATGATTTTATATTTTCAAATATTCACCAACTCGGGCATGAATCACGCAACATGATGTCTACAATGACCAGGAATAAGTCGTATGATCTTTTTCTACTTGACAATAGAGCTGCCATGTAATATTATATTGAGCATAGATTACAAGTTTTTTTCTTTTTCAAGATATAACCATAACAACTTAGAATTGCATTCATTTTTTATCCTCCTGCTGTGGTGATATTTTCACCGTCAATTGATATTTTATTAGATGAAGAGTTCTTTTTTGGGTGATGATTATATAAAATCATGTATTTGAAAGATTATATTTTTGTTCCAATGCTCCACCTAACTGCATATCTATTTCCCAGATTTGAAAATACTCATTGCTTTTTTGAAAATTTACTTCCAAGTACATAAAATCATTTCTTTGTATTAATAAGTTAGATTTATTTGTTTAACGAAATATTTGTTCTTAAATGATATTTGGCATATTTTTTTTTTTAATTTTTATTATAAGACAATATTAATTAAACAAGAATTATAAGTATAAATCATACACCGCTTCACCTTAATAAATTCTACTGCCTTCTATTTTTCTTTTCCTTTTTTTTTTTTTGCCCATTGAACTGGTGGAATACATGGCGCCTAATAATCTTCGAGATTTTGAAACTAGAGGAGCTTTTATCTAGGTTCAATATTTTGCATTCTTTCAAAATATGAGGGATATATTCAATGAATCTTTTCTTATGGGTGGATGAATTTGAAATTTATGAAGCATGTTGAGTATACATGGTAACGGGCCGCGTTCGGGAAAAGTTCGGCCCGGGTGTCTTCCTGGTCGGGCCAGGCTCAGGCCCGAACTTTTTTGTGGCCCGAATTTTAAAAAAAAAATTTAAAAAATTAAAAATATACAAATATAAAATGGATTCACACTATTTGTAAAGACAATTTACAAATAAATCACAAGTTTCATTAATAAATTAACAATTTAATGTAGGGTTTCTAGGTTAGTCCCAAGATCAAATTAAGCATGTAAATGGAATGAATACACAAAGAAGAGTGGCGGAAACACACTTAAATTGATCGGTTTTTGGATGCGTCAAACAATAAAATTTTTCCAAGAAAACTTTGATGGATTCGGCCAAGAGGAAGTTCCAAGCTCCAAGCTTTGACTTGTGATTCCAAGCTCTTGAATAGGTTTCCCTATCACCTTGTATTGATTCTTTGATGGTGTGTGTGCTAGCACTCAAAAATTGCCACAATTTTGTTCTTGTTCAAGCTAGGATTCGGCCAAGATGAAGAACAAGAGAGGGAGAGAAAAATGCTTCCTATTTTCGGCAATGAGAAAGAGAAAATATGACATGTGTATTTGATTTCAAAAATCAAAATAATTGATATACCAAACTTGGTTTGGTAATAGTCAATCATGATATCAAATGGAGTGTTAAAGAAGTCACCACCAACTTCAGCAAAACCCATCACCAAAAAGCTACTTCAAAATGCGAGTGGGCCCGCAAACACTCTCGGGCTTGAGTTCGCTAATTCCGAATTAACGAACTTTCGTCGCAACGTAATTAAATCGAATTTAATTAAATAATTATGCCTAGTAAAATTACTATTCACGTCGCTAACGAATTAATTCTAAATTAACTCATTTGCCCGAATTAAAATCCAATTTTAATTCCGCATCGCAATCTAATTTCGTTTAATATATCGAATATATTAATTTATCAATTAATTCCAAATTAATCTTTCTCTCTCTTCAAATAGTGTTTTATCCCAGATAAAATCTCTCCGCAATTAATCCCAGATTAATTAAGTTCGAATCATACATCATCGGTGAATCTTCGGGAAGAGACCCAAGAGATCCCTAGATATGTTGGCAGTAAATCCGGTCGTCAGACTATTCGAACACGTACGTACCTCGTACTATATTTTTACCGATTTACGAGACAAGGTTGGCTTCTAGCAAAGCGTCATGCCTACCCAATTCTTCAGAAATATTCTTAATGGAATATTCGATCTTTATCAGGCGTAGTATACAGTAGTATTGCGTATATCGATCCAGTATCGGATGTCACGTGCAAGGCCTGGGGCTGGAATAGTGTCTGCCCCGTACGAAGCACATATCGGATATCAAGCAACTAGTCTCTTTGAATCGGATAATCCTGACATTGTCATATTATCCCGATGGTTGCAACACAATAGAGAACTAGTTCTGAATCCCTGTGTGATCATCATCTACATATGTCTGAAGTGATACTTCCGTCTTGACATCACACCCAATACACTACGATTTTCAATAAACCCAGAAGATGCGTACACAGAACCTGTTAAAGTCCTGGACGACCAAAACCAAAGCGTATTGATTGTCGCAAGTACTAGCGATGCAAGTCTCAGGTTAAGATCAAATACACCTACCCTGAAGCGGACTCCCATAGACATACTACCAATGGGATTCCGCGGGGTCTATCTAGAGCGAAGCTGTTTTCTGTACCATCGGTAAAACACAACCTCCTATCGCACTTGCATAAGTATCCAATACTTAAATATAAGAGAACTATGCTGTTACGCTTCCATAACACGCACAAGTGCAATACTAGTCTATTCTGCATTATCGATGTCCAATCTCGATAACACTACGACTAGGGATGTTTAATGATTAAACCGTTATGAATTGATATTGTCTCATGTCTTATCAATCCGGAACTAATTATAAGGAATTTTACCATTTATATATCAAGGTAAATAAATTACAAAACGGTAAAATGTAATTTCATTGCTATATAGTCAATTTGTACAAAAACATAATGTCTTTTACAAACAGTGACGCTATGAGTCATAACTGTCCAACATTTAAATGCTACAAACAAATAAAAATACTACAAACATATTTAAAATATATATATATATAATTTTTTTTTGGTTTTGGCCTAGGCCGGGCTGGCCCCGAGCCAAAATTGCAAAGCCCGGGCTTTTTTTGCCCCTGGCCGGGCCAAAGCCGAGCGGGTCGGTCCGGGCAAGGCCGGGCCCGGGCTTTTCTACCACCCCATAATGTTGAGTAATGTTGTATCAAGGGTAAATATTCTCATGGCATGCGTAATAAATCTATCAATAATTGCTTTTAATTTGTGAAAGATTCTATATATTGTAATTATACATGTCCATGAAATTTATTAAACAAATCATGTGTATACAGGTTTATGTGGACTTTACGTGAATTGTAAAGTGTGGACTTAAGAATTTATATAAATTGTTGTCTTTTTTAAAAAAAAATTATGTATGTAAATTCTGAATCAGTCTATCAAATCCACCGGGATGCGTCTTAAGAGTGATTGATATATTATCTAATGACTACTTACTCAAGCCATCTCCAATGGGTTGAATTTTTTCTTCGCGATTATTAGACATCATTCCTAAAGAACGACCACGAGTGTTACACATCCAACGTGCATATTTATAACAAACACCTAATTGTTTAGCTATTCGTTTCTTAGCATATGTACTTTTCTCCAAAATATGTATGTAAGATATGAATGAATCAAGAAATTTAAGTACTCATGTTTTAACCACATTTTTCATATAAGAGTTTAACCTTTTTTAGGTGGTCGATGTGTCCTGACATTATCTTTTAAATGTATTCTATGTGAGCATTTTAAATGATTAGTGTCTTTTAATATATTTTAAAGTCCATTAAATTCCTTATTTATGTTATTTCAAAATTAATAACTTAACTTCTTGATCGTTTATGAGGGAGAAAAAAATTACCACATATTAAGTTTGTTCATCTCCAATAAATGCATAATTCAATCCTTTTAGAAAAGTCTTTAATTATAATTTATGTGTTTCTTCATGTTTCTATTCTTCAAGTATTCATAGTTCCTCAAAATTTTACTTGTCTACATCGTCTTCCAGTACCTGCATTTAATTAAGTAAAAAATCATTAGGAATATTTGAATCTAATTGCGTACTTGATTCAAGAAAATTAACTGTACAAATTTCCAGAGGATCAGATAGACTCCCCTGAATATGTTCTTCCAAAATTGGTTCAATTAGTTCCATGCTCTAATTTTCACTGTCCTCATCATATGGTTGTTTGCGCATGTTAAAAACATTAAGCTTCAACGTCATATTACTAAAGGATAAATTAATGATTTCATTCCTATAATTAATGAAAGCATTAGCTGTCGCTAAAAATGGACGACCAAGTATAACAAAAATTGACTTATAACTGTCTACTACAGGTTGTGTTTCCAAGAGAATAAAATCAAAGAATATATTAATTTATCGACTTGTAATAACATGTCTTCCATAATTTCTTTTGATATTTTGACTGATCTATCAACAAGTAAAAGAGTGGTTAAAGTTGGTTTTAACTCGCCAATATTAAGTTGTTGGTAAACCAAAAATGTAAGTAAATTGACATTATCTCCAAGATCAAGAAATACATGTTCAATTTTATGATTTTCAATAATCTATGAAATAGTTGGACAATTAGTGTCTTTATATTTTAATGCATTATTGGTTGAGAGAATGGAACTTATATGTTCAGCTAGAAAAGCTTTCTTTCTTACCTGATGTTTTTTTTTAACGGTGCACAAGTCTTTCAGAGATTTGGCATAAGATGATATCTGTTGGATGATATCTAAAAAAGGAATATTGACCTTTACCTGTTTGAATATATCATATATCTATAGGGAATGATTCAATTTCTTTATTTTTAATGCTTGAGGAAATGGAGGTGTATGTGAAAATTGCTATCATCAACAATAGGTTATGGTTCATCAACCCCTTCATTACCCTCAGAAGCTGAATCTTCACGAGGTTCAAGAATGAATCTTTGGATAATTTTACTAATGCAAAGAGTAATAACAGATTTGACTTGGTGAATATGTTGACTAACAGAACAACCCTCATGAGGGATTTGATGATTTTTGCTTTGGTTGTGCATGAAATTTTCCTTTCTCATTAATGGTCAATGCATATGTTATTTTGGAGAAAATATCTTTCAAATCAATCAATGTTTGCAAATTTTGGTTATTGATGGCTTTCTATTTCTCAATGAATGTATGCAAGGTATCCTGAAGGATATTCATAGGTGGTCGGACATATGGTTGCATAGTTATGAGAATTTTGAAAATTCTGGTGTATATGGGGAGGTTATTGTGATGGTTGTGCTTGGTTATCATTCCTCCAATTGAAGTTTGAATGGTTTCTCTAACTAGAATTGTAAGTTTGGGAGTATGAGTTTGGATTTGGTCTCTTGAAGGTGTTTATGGAACTAACTTAGCCATAGAGACATTCTTACAGGGCTGGTAAGGTTGGGCAAACTTATGTGACATGTTCATTTGAATACTGATATGACATATGACTTCTTGATTTGACTTGACATGATCACTCTTCTATTAGGATTGGTGCTCAGAGTGCCAATCCGGATCGTATTTATATCCGATTCATAAATATGAATAATTCTATTTTCCATAATATTACTAATTTAATGGAGCACCCTTGTCTTTTATACCCTTATTGGATCTAATTACGATTAGATATCTGATTACGATTAGATCGAAATTGAATCTGGTGCAGTGATACATGTATATTAGATAAAGACCCTAGGATTTACAATATAGTACGCTGTTACAACGTAATTAGTAATTGATATTGGGAAGCACACTATAAGATGTATATCCTTAAATAAAGTTCCTAGTCAAGATTTACTAACACGGGTCGGTTAGTAAAATCCGCTAAGACCGGTACATATCGTATATCGTGACTTGGTCCAATGGTTTATCCTAGTAAATCATGAGTCTATGGAGACTCATATAGACATGTAGGTGTTTATTTGACAAGACACTGAATGACTCACTGAAGATTTCCTAATAGATGGTACACCAACCTCAATAGGAATCTTCACGAGTTGAGCGAGCATAGTGGTCCTTCAACTTGAGATACCACAGTGGAATATATGAGTTATCCTCCATCCTTTGATGGCAGTCACGTTAATGATCTATTCATGATCAAACCTCTGCCTGTTAGTTGGGTGTGGACTGATGCTCATGATATCCAGTATGTATCAAGATATGATTCGTCAGTCCTGTGTACAGGGCATAGGTATCCTCACGTGTTTATGATCTAGTAAATCCATGGCCGTGGTATAACTTTAAAAATCAATTCTGAGTGTTATCTAGAGATCGTAAATTGAAAGTCGATTTTATTATATCGAACAGATTTGACATTTTCATCTATATCTCAGGTATAATACGGATAGCCTATGACGGAGGGATTATACGTATGCTATTACCTCGACTTGTATAGTTTAGCGAGATTATCCATGGTCATCATAATCCATGAGTGGGTGCATTATGAACACAAAATTGGATTTCGTGATGGATAAACCTAAACTTAGAGAATCCCACAATATGAAGTGTACTCGTTGAGCACTTGGACAACTCGATATGAATAATACGGATTATTCATAATACTTCATCGAATTAAATGAGTTAATTCGGATCGTTTAATCAGTTAAACGATAACACATTCATTAGGGGATTTTTTTCGATAATAATTATTGTGTATTTGTATTTGATACATAATACGATTAGATACACATTAATTATTCGTCAAATGAGATTTTGACACTTGCCATAAATATATGTATTTTTTATTTATTGTAAATAAATATATATAATAATAATTATTATATTAATTGATTATTTTGATATTTAGTTATTAAATATTTAAATAATTATTTAGTTAAACTTTTTCACAAATGTTATGATTTTTTGTCGCATTATTATTCGTTCAATGGCATGACTTTATTAAGCTTAGATGTTCAAATTTGATTTGTCCACCTTTAAGCTTATCTTGTTTTTTTTTTTTTAATTTAATGAATTAAAAATGTAAAATTCCAAAATTACCCTTGAAAAATCGGCATTGCTATTAAAAAAAAAAAGAAAATTTGTTTCATCATCATTTTTTCTTCTCCATTGCCGTGAGTTACCAAAATAAAATGGGTTTCCAACTTTGCTTGAAGAATCTATGAAGAATCAAAGGAAAATACAAGAAAAATGCTAAGGAATTGGAGGATTAAAGGTAATCTACCATAACCCTTAGCTTGGAAATTTAGTTTCTTGAGTTATTAGAAGGGTTCTATGGTTTTTTTTATTCTAAATTTTTGGGGCTTTTGTTTGTGGTTGATGGAGATGGATGATTATGCATGTGTGAATTTGATATTGGATGCAATTAGTGTAATTAGTGTTCAATTTGATCAATTGTAGATGAGTTGCTATTCTAGAGTGTTATAATCACTCTTGTAACACTTAGAATTATTCTTGGATTTTTCATATGTGGTGACTTTGGTTGGTATTTGATTAATTAGATTAATCTTGAAAATTTGGATTTAAGCATGAAAATTAGGAATTTCGATTTTTTGATCAGATCTGTTAAAACTGGAAATTATGTGATGAATTTGATGTCATATGAATGTAATGGATGTGTTTTTGGAGTTGGAACAATTGTCAGAAAGTGTTTCGGAGTTGAAATAAAGAAAAAAGGAAAAAACGGCGTTACCGGGTAGATTTTGAGCCAACCAGATGACGGCTGTCCAAACAGTGAATCCGTCACTTTTTAGGCAGCCCATGAACTACCCTGAAACTATTGGGGTTGACCTGGGCAGTCCATAAGTGTCGGGTGGTTGGTTTGGTCAAAAACACATTTTGCGTTATTTTACAAAAAAATGGTTTTTGTAAAAGTTTCGAGAGGTTTCAACATTATTTATGTCCATATTTGATATTGAATAAATAGGTTTAAGTGAAATATAGATAAATTATTCATATTATATATTGAATAATTTATTCGATAATTTGAAAAAGTTTTAAATTATGTCTTCGCTTGATCAGAGCTTCCGCTGCACCCATCGCCCAAAACCCCAACAAATATGGTATCAATGCGGGTCTGATGCTTCATCCATTACATTATTCATGCTTGAAATTTGATATATAATCCAATTTTAATGTTCGCACATGCTTGGAATCTAGATATATTTCTTTATTTTTCGGTTCTACGCTAACAGTAATATAACTGAAATTTAATGGTTAAATTGTGTTATGTTTTTAAGGTAGAATTGAATTATTAGAAAATGATTTAGATTAAAATTATTCATTTTATTTAGAGTGTTAGATCCATTTTTATTGGCAATATCTGTAAAAAAATAAGTTTAATTGAGTTGTAATGAGTCTTGAAGATCTCGGAGTAATTGGACAAGTTTTTGGACAAATCTGATGGAGTTATCCGAGTGATATTTACTATTTTCAATATTTTAGAAGATTTAGAGATCAAATTGATATGAGGTCAGTTTCATTGGAAAGTAGACTCAAATACGATCACGTACATATAAAGAACTCATGATTTGGCCAAGATACGAGAAAGTTACAAGCGTTTTAAATTGCACATACAAACTAGTCCGCTACTGCGTTCATGTTGCGTTTGCACTTGCGTTTGAACGTTTTAGAGGCAGAAACTTTACGTTTGAGTTGTGTTTGAAGTGCGTTAGAACGTCTCTGCATAAGTAAGTTTTCTTAGACACGTTTTAAAGCCAAAATAACACTAGGAAACCCTTTTCCGTTGCCCTACCTATATAAACAAACATTGAGCCACCTTCCCCAACAGTTGAAACAGTATCCCCTTGAGCTAAATCTCTCAAAGCTTTCAACCCTCTTTGAATCCACCATTGAAGACTTCTTGTCTTCTTGTCTTCTTGATTAATGGTGTGATTCCATCTTTGTTAAACCTTCAACATAGCTTAACCCAAATTCCATAATCCTTTATAGTTCTTTAGGAGGAAGTTTGGTAGTCGGAGTTCCGGCGTCATTGGTGATATAATCTACTCAGATACTTCAGAGGTTCTGAAGAAAACCGTGGGTCGCAGGCTTGAGAAGTTGCCTTGAGTTCTTGCAGTATTGAGGTACTTGAGTCGGTGGAGTTGTCACCATAGGTCTTGACCATCGCTGTAAGTTTTTCTCTATATAGTGGATTCGGGTGGTTGCCTATACCCGGAGTGGTTTTTTACTTGTAAAAGTTTTCCACTTCATCACCAAAATCATTGTGTTGAATTTTATGTGGTTTGATTTATTTTGCTGCTTTAATTCCTGTTATTATTTTAATATTTTGCAGCATAATTTTATTTGATTATTATTGTGGTTGCTTGTTAATTTATCCATAGTAGCAGTAACATGACTTGTCCTGTTTATTGTTTGTAATTCCGTATAGGCTCAGAACCTTAGGATAACCCCGAATTTTCATTGGCGTTAGTGCTGCATTCGTTATTTGGTTCGAACGTGTGGCGTTGGTGGCACGTCTCCTTTGGGTTCGAACGAGATCATTTGAGTCACGTTCTTTTTTGGTTCGAACGAGATCATCCCAGAGAGCATCCATTCGTTGTGCGTTCAATTTACATTCGAACGAGTCTTTCCAGTGGGCACGCATTCGTGAAGCGTTCGATAAACCGTTCGAACAGCAGTCGCATCTGAACACGTTTTTGGCCCTTTTCACCTTGGAAAATCTCCTTTTTTCTCATTACCTATATAAACAAATATTGAGCCACCTTCCCCAATAGTTGAAACATATTTCCCTTGAGCCAAAATCTCTCAAAGCTTTCAACTCTCTTTGATTCCACCATTGAATACTTCTTATCTCATTGTCTTCTTTATTGATTGTGTGAATGTTTCTTTGTTAAACCTTCAACACAACTTAACCCAAATTCCCTAATCCTTTAAAGTTCTTTAGGAGGAAGTTTGGTAGTCGGAGTTCTGACGTCATTGGTGATATAATCTACTCGAAGACTTCAGAGGTTCTGAAGAAAATCGTGGGTCGCAGGCTTGCGGAGTTGCCTTGAGTTCTTGCAGTATTGAGGTACTTGAGTCGGTGGAGTTGCCACCATAGGTCTTGACCAACGTTGTAAGTTTTTCTCTATATAATGAATCCGGAGTGGTTTTTTACTCGCAAGAGTTTTCCACTTCGTCACCAAAATCATTGTATTGAATTTTGTGTGGTTTTATTTATTTTGCTGCTTTAATTCCTGTTATTGTTTTAATATTTTGTAGCATAATTTTATTTGATTGTTATTGTGGTTGCCTGTTAATTTATCCATAGTAGTAGTAACATGACTTGTCATGCTTATTGTTTGTAATTCCGCATAGGGTCAGAACTTAGGATAACCCTGAATTTTCAATTGGTATCAGAGCATGAACTCGATCATTGACTCATTAGCTATGGAATATAGTCAACCCTTAAATTGTCCCCCATTTTTTTAAAGAGAAGAAACTTTCTGGGTATCAAAAGCCCAAAACTATATCGATAAAGATCTCGAAGGAAGTTGCTCATGGTCCGTCTAGTGATGATAATAATACCTAGTCACTCAAGTGTTTGATATGCTTTGGTGTTTATGATAATAATATCTAGGAACAGAGGCCTAGTGAAGCCTTGATTCATTGTTCACTTTCTTTTTCACGTAAGTGCTTGATATGTTTTGGTGTTTATATGTCATATGCATAATTATTGTATTTATCCCCTTTTAAAATAATGCATATTATTTCATATCATAAACAGCTGAATACTGACTTGGTATCATTGTATCAGCTTGAAATGCTGTTTTAGTCAGTTTTTGACAGGATTTTCATTTATCTCAGTATGTGCTTGTGTGTGCTTCATGTTATTGCATACCAATTTGTTTTTTCCTGTGCTTGTGTGTGCTGTTAGTGAGGGGGGAGTAATTCCTATTTGTTTTTGATCTTGCTTGTGTTGTCTTATGTTCTCCTGTTATTTTTCTTGTTTCCTTTACCCTTTATCATTTCGTGACAAAAAATGGGGAGAGTATTATATTTAGGGGGAGAGCCTCAATATATGGGAGGGAATCGTATATTATCCTTTAGATATCTCTGTTTTAGAGGGATTTTAGATTAAGGGAGAGAAGGATATCTACAAGTACACGCATGAGTTTTATACCTGTTTTATGCTATACTTGATAATTCCAATGCTTTTCACAGTATATTATTGTTTGTGGATGTTTTAGGTAAGCAGGTTTGTTGCTGCGGTGGCATTGATTTCAAGACTACTTGCTTAGGTATTAGATCGAGTCCTATTGTAATTAGTCACTGCTTTGATTGTTGACAGTTGACTGTTTTATTTTTGGGTTTATTACCGTAGTCTTTGTAATAGGTAGTGTTTTGTCACGGAATGCCAAATGAGGAGATTGTTAGTTCCATTTTTTATTGGCATGTGTCCGTGACAAATTGAGTTCAATTGAGTTGTAATCTTTCATAAAGATCTTTGTGCAATTGGACTATTTTCTGGCTGCTGTGCATCAGACATGCATTCGTGGTGCGTTTGTTGTAGTGTTCGAATGGTTGGCGTTAGTGCTGCGTTCGTTATTTGGTTCGAACGTGTGGCGTTGGTGGCACGTTCTCCTTTGGGTTCGAACGAGATCATTCCAGAGAGCAAACGTTCGAGTCATGTTCTTGTTGGGTTCGAACGAGATCATTCCAAAAAGCATCCGCTCGTTATGCGTTCGATTTGTGTTTGAACGAGTCTTTCCAATGGGCACGCGTTCGTGAAGCGTTCGATAAACTGTTCGAACGCCAGTCACATCTGAAAGTATTTTTGGCCCTTTTCACCTTGGCAAACCCTAGCTTTTCACACTACCTATATAAACAAACATTGAACCACCTTCCCTAATAGTTGAAGCATATTTCCCTTGAGCCAAAATCTCTCAAAGCTTTCAACTCTCTTTGATTCCACCATTGAAGGCTTTTTATCTCATTGTCTTCTTCATTGATAGTGTGAATGTTTCTTTGTTAAACTTCAACACAACTTAACCCAAATTCTCTAATCCTTTAGAGTTCTTTAGGAGGAAGTTTGGTAGTCGGAGTTCTGACGTCATTGGTGATATAATCTACTCAGAGACTTCAGAGGTTCTGAAGAAAATCATGGTCGTGAGCGTGAGGAGTTGCCTTGAGTTATTACAGTATTGAGGTACTTGAGTCGGTAGAGTTGCCACCATATGTCTTGACCATCGCTGGAAGTTTTTCTCTATATAGTGGATTCATGTGGTAGCCTATACCCGGAGTGGTTTTTTACTCACAAGAGTTTTCCACTTCGTCACCAAAATCATTTTGTTGAAGTTTGTGTGGTTTGATTTATTTTGCTGCTTCAATTCCTATTATTATTTTAATATTTTGCAGAATAATTTTATTTGATTGTTATTGTGGTTATCTGTTAATTTATCCATAGTAACAGTAACAGGATTTGTCCTGCTTATTGTTTGTAATTCCGCATAGGGTCAGAACTTATGATAACCCCGAATTTTCAATGAGTATAGCTTCCTGAGGAAAATCCCCACTTAGAAATAAGGCTGTAAAGTGACGTATATTAGATACATATTTGTTAGTCCGTCTTATCAATACGGTTTATGGGTATCTTTCTATAAATGCTTCCGAGATTGTGCCAAAGCTGTGAGGGTGTAGGTTATAGAATTATTATCCATACCGGTTGTATATTGATACTTGATAAATTCAAGTGTATTGGAAATCCTGAACGTGCTAAAGCTGTTAAGACTACATCGGTAACTTGAGTTTGTCATTGACAAGTGAAGCCTTGATACGCCTCCTTGTGAACGTGTCAAAGCTGTCATAACGAGAAACGGTCAGGACCAAAACTAGTAGTCACTGGTGAGTGATTGACAATGTGTACCTAATGAATATACGTTGGTGAGATCGTGCCAAAGCTGTGAGTTGAAATATATTCATGGGATCCTACTCTCGCTATGGAATTCGATTTAATTACTGAATTCCTGATGTCCGTTTGGGATTATGATATTACGTAAAGTAGTGGGAGACACTGCTGAGTTTAAAATCCATAACTTAAGCATTGTGTAATATTTTAGAAAATTCTGCTTTGTTTTCTTTTCATTCTATATTGTTTATAGAGTTATACTTCGAATCCACTGCTGATAAGTGCAAGAAAATGTACTTTGAAACATCACTAATATTTAATTATATATTTCATATTTTTTTAGATATTTTCATCATTATGTTAATTTAGAAGGTGTTTAGTATTTTAGCTAATTTATTGATTTTTAATAATTGTAGGAATTGGAAAGGGAAAGCAATTGAGGAAGCTACACACAAATTTGGGAAATTAAATCAAACAAAGGACTGGTTTTGAAGAAAAGAAGAAAGGGCCATGTGTTTAAAGCCATGCAAGTTGAGAGGATATAAAGGCTGCATACATGGAATTAGGGATTTCATTGATTAAAAAGGCATGCAGCAAGTGGAGCATGAGGTTTTGAATTTTAATGCCGCACTATAAAAGAAAACAAAGGAGAAAGAAAGTCAGGGGGCTGCGCTGCGTGAACAAATATAAAAAAAAAACCCTAAGTACCGAGACAATGCAGTGGGCGTAAGCAATAAAGAATCACATGGCTGTTGGCAAGAGCATTAGGGCTGCATGCTTATATATAAAGATAGTTAGTGCGCATATAAAAAGGGCAGGCTGTTGTGCATGAATTGAACAAAAAAAAGGCTGCGCATTGAAGAGGGACGTGGTGTGCATGAATTGAACAAAAAAAAGACTGTGCAAACAATAAAGTGTCGAGTGAAGCAGCGTAGGAAACAGAAGAAACAAAAAATGTCGAGTGAAAAAGAAACAAGGGAGCAGTGCAGCCGAGTGAAGTGAGGGCAGAGCGTGAATAAAGCAGACAGAGGGCAGAATACATAAGCCAGTACGTGAACAAAGTAGTGCATGTGCAGGGAGACGAATAGTCACATTGTGTTATTTTCATTCAAAGGCCGTGCGAAATTAGGGAGCAGAGATAATGATCCGTACGATGTCCCTCCAATCCATCTTTGCCATTTCTTCCTTCGGCATACGGAACTAACCCTCTAAAGCAAAGCTAAAGGTGAACTCTTGTACCCTATTCTCTTATTTTATTATTTGATTCATAGATGATTTTAATCGCTTAATATAATTATTATCTTATTCTTCTCATTATTTTTTTGAGTATTTTAATTTGAAAACCTATTTTATTAATTGGCATATAGATTCAGTCACGCTTTTTCTATGTGTTGTTGGTAAAATTGGTTGTGATTGGTTAAGATTATTTTACGAGTTCATTCTTTGCTGCAGTATTGCCCGAGGGTATATTGTCGTCGTTGGATAGGTTGTAATGATAACCTTGTGAGTTGTGAACGTAGAGACGATAAAATAATAATTACCTTAGAACTTTAATTTGAGTAGAATTGTATATCCTCTAATTGTAGGTTTGGGACGTGAAATCCTCAGTTGTGTAATAAAAAGAATCAATAACATAATAGAAGTAATATGTACAAGAGGGGATCCTAACGCTTTGCTACTTTTCTCCATTGATAAAATCTTTTAAGTTTTCATAATCTTTAATTCATATTGCAATTTAATCTTTTCTTTAATTTAATTATTGCTAAACGTTCTTGATTGAGTGAATTAGTTTCATTGTAACCATCTCTCTGAGGAATAGACACCCCAACTATACTGCGATAACCGCGAGTCATATTTGGACGTAATCAACTGCATTTATATTTCTTGTATATATATTCTCTGACTTTACTTATGGTTACGTAGTTCTAGAATAGGTTCTAGAAAGACAGTAGACTTATATATTGTTAGATTAGTTAAAACCATCGGGAACTGTTGTTCCGATTTTCTTGAAAATCAAAATGGTTTGTGACTTAATTACTAAGTCACGATTAGGTAATCTAATAGATATCTTTTATTGATATAATAATCTAGTAAGAATAGTTTCTTATGCAGTAAGAATTGACTTGAATAGTTCATGTCTCGAGATTCTTGACTGACATTAAGAAAATCCCTTTAGTATTTGTTTATCTTTTAATGACATTTCTTGGTTTTAGTGACTTTTAGAAGTCACGTGTTTGACACAATTTGCTAATCAATTATTTGCAATCGTTGTGAATAATTGAATGTAAATTATAAAGCTTAAGAAAGGAAATGCGTATAGTTGTGTATAAAGGATATCAATTCTCACAATACGAAAACTGTAGGTATTGGATTCCAGATCTCCCGTCTAGTTATTTAAAATAATATTTATTAACTATTTTGATGTTTAATATCAGAACTTGTGACTATTGGATAGTTACTTATTCTGTATACACAGTTGTTACATATTTTAAGATGACTAGTAGTGTCATTAATGTAAATATGAACATTAAGAAAAATATTCGGTAAAATAAATAACTTACAACTGTGCATTATGAGATTTTATCATAAAAATATTAGATGCTTATTCCTTATGGTAAAGGATGGTCTGATATGAGTTCACACCACATATCCTTATCCATTTAATGAATATTATAATCAAGAAATGATTAAATCTCATTTAACCAATTATTATCATTGGACCATGGATTTATTAAACTGATACATTGGATGTATGTAGTTTAATGAATTGGAAATTACCTTAGATAGTTTTCTTTACTCCATAATTTAGTTAATGAATTGTCATTATTTAGTTATGTGTTTCTAATAAAGAACATGTTAAACGTATTGAATTATTCGAGAACTTTCAATATGTTTTCTAATGAAACGTGAATAGAATATTTTGAATGGTTCAAAGATATTTTATTTGTAGTGTTGAAAACTATAATTTTAAATTCATTGTAAGTCTTTGAATTATTCGAAGATGTTTGATATGATCAAACACATGAATTTAATGCAATTAGTTCTAAAGTTATTTAAGGCAATATTAAACTTCCACGATTTCATTTTGATGGGATTGGTCAGTGGGAGTTATCGAATTTTATATGATTTGATTCATTGATATTGAGTGTTACCGAATTAGTTTCAATACTCTTGGGGTTATACTCTAATAACACTAATTCGCCTCTTTAATTAAGGTTCCATATGTTCCTATGATTACATATATGATATGTATAGTGGAAAATTTGAATCTTGAAAAGTTTAAGATTTTAATTTTTCTTTTATATAATTGTTATATAATTGAAAGTACTTGCGCCTCGGAGGTACAAGTAAAGTTTATCATTTATTCTATTTAATGGCATATCTTTTCTACGATCTAGAGTAATAAAATTGTTTTATTACTTAACGTGTAACATTGGATGTTAGCGATTGTAGAAAAGACTTGACTTATTGAAATCAAATGTGTGAATGATAGACTGTAATGGAACTGCATAATTAATAAGATGAAAAGACCCTTAGATATCTTTCATATGAGTTCAATAGGATGTCAGAATCATTTGCAAAGTATTTGATGCTTATTGGTTCTGTTGTTTTCTTATCGAAGAAAATTATCCTATAACTTATAGTGGGAGCGATATTTGATATCGATTTTGGAAATTACCATTGAACCTTAAACCTAAAATTGTTCTAGCGTACTACGATCAAGTTTTGAACTTGATTAAGCTTCCATTATGAATAGCTCATAAAATTTGTAATTTGTTTGCGCAGCAAAAGCAAAGTGAGTCTGATAAAGGTTTGACCTTTATAGTATGACAATGAGAAAGATTATGCTCAGTAGTCTATTGTAGATTCTGAGAAAACTTGTCTCTAGTCGCACTAATAGAAAAATTAAAGATCTGTTGGTTAAAGTTGATATTAAACTGTGTATTTTGGGTACACAATGCAAAGTGCCGTTCTTGAGTGATTTCGAATTAGAGATCCATAGTGATTTCTTTGTTTGAAGAATTCATTCTAGAATGACCATAGAGTTTGTATTCTACTAAGATCATAGTTTGATATACTAGCTTTTGGAGCCTATTATAGACTCAGAGAAGCTTTCCAGAAACTCGTGTTCTCTGATTTGATATCGGTCAGATTGTCTGGTTTTGTCGAAGTATAGAGAATACGTATTTGTCAGTAAGGTCAGTGGGAGCGTACAAACTTCTTTCTAGCATTTTATATATCCTAAGTCTTCTTTTCTCCATGAAAACAATGGGAGTAGTCTCTGTAATATTTGATATAAAGTTTTATATATGATATAAAATTAAGAGACTTGTGAGATACCACCATTAGTCGCATATTAGATTCGATCTAATAAAGAGCACAATAAGACTATCTGTATGACAGTTAGTATAGTATCCGTCTTTCGTAAAGGATGATTCCTTTATTGAAAGATAGATTGATTGGAATGTCTACTCAATGTTATGCATCATAGGATGATGGCGTAATGAATTCTATATTATATGCGATTAAAATTATCAATTTAATTGTATTTGCTATGAGTTATTTTGATATGCAATAGACCTGTATCTTGAAACATGTTATTTGTGATCTTTGAGATATTAAGAACGAGTTTCTTATTCATGGAGAATTTTATCTGCAACCATAAGGTTAGATTAGTTTTGATCCTAGTTATGACATCAGATGGTCTATGTCATATAAAGTCAGAAAAGATGCAGTGGGAGTGTCACTGTTGATTTTACTAAACTACTGGAATCAGTTGTAACTTATAAAGTATTGACTTATGAAGTTGTATAGTGACCTCATAGATTAGAAGTTTTCATATTAGTGTATTACTTGCGGTTGTCTCATAGTATTTGGATTTGATTTCTAAATACATAGACAACTTAGTAGCTATAGCACAATATTAATATAGCGTTTGATTCATATTGATATAGAATTTGGATTCGGCAAATTATGAATGATGCCAATTAAGGTAAATAATTGAGTTTGTTGGACGGAATCAATTTGTAAAGCAGACTTACATATTGTTGCCTACCTCTTGAGTGAAAGTTGAGCTCTTGAGGGCCACGGTATATTGAGATGTGTATATGATACTGGGGATTGGCACTAGAGCAAATGGGAGAAATTATCAGGGTTGGTGCTTAGAGTGCCAATCCAGATCGCATTTATGTCCGATTCATAAATACGAACAATTCTATTTTCTATAATATTACTAATTTAATGGTAGCACCCTTGTCTTTTATACGCTTATTCGATCTAATTATGATTATATATCTGATTAAGATTAGATCGAAACTGAATCTGGTTTAGTGATACGTGTATATTAGACAAAGACCCTAGGATTTACAATATAGTGTGCAGTTACAACGTAGTTTGTAATTGATATTGAGAAGCACACTATAAGATGTATATCCTTAAATAAAGTTCCTAGTCAAGATTTACTAACACAGGTCGGTTAGTAAAATTCACTGAGACCAGTACATGTCGTATATCGTGACTTGGTCCGATGGTTTATCCTAGTGAACCATGAGTCTTGGGAGACTCGTATAGACATGTAAGTGTTTATTTGACATGACACTAAATGACTCACTGAAGATTTTCTAATAGATGGTACACCAACGTCAATAGGAATCTTCACGAGTTAAGTGAGCATAATAGTCCTTTGACTTGAGATAGCACAGTGGGATTTATGAGTTATCATCACCACTTTGATGGTAGTCACGTAAATGATCTATTCATGATCAGACCTCTGTTTGGTCATTGGGTGTGGACTGATGCTCATGATATGCAGTGCGTATCAAGATATGTTTCGTCAGTCCTGTGTATAGGGCATAGGTATCCTCAAGTGTTTACGATCTAGTAAATCCATGGTCGTGGTATAACTTCAGAAATCATTTCTGAGTATTATCTAGAGATCATAAATTGAAAGTCGAATATATTATACTGAATGGATTTGACGTTTTCATCTATATCATAGGTATAATACGAATAGCCTGTGATGGAGGGATTATACGTATGTTATGACCTCGGCTTGTATAGTTTAGCGAGATTATATATGGTCGTCATAATCTATGAGTGGGTGGATTATGGACACGAAATTGAATTTCGTGACGAATAAACCAAAACTTAAAGAGTCCCATAATATGAAGTGTACTCGTTGAGCACTTGAGCAACTCGATATGAATAATATGGATTATTCATAATACTTCATCGGATTAAATGAGTTAATTCGGATCGTTTAATAGGTTAAACAATAACATATGTATTAGGGAATTTTGTCCGATAATAATTATTATGTATTTGTATTTGATATATTATACGATTAGATACATATTAATTATTCATCAAATGAGATTTTGACACATGCCATAAATATAGGTATTTGTTATTCATTGTAAATAAAAATACATATATAATAATAATTACATGTTAGACATTATGACCCATAGCGTCACTGTTTTGTAAATGATATTGTATTATTGTACAAAATTAACTATGTGATAATGAAATTGCCTTTTGCCGTTTTGTAATTTATTTGCTTTGATATATAAATGGCGAAAGTCCATATGATTAGTTCCGTGTTGAGATGATATGAGACAGTATCAATACATAAAGGATTAATCATTAAATATCCCTAGTCGGAGTATTATCGAGATAGGACATCGATAATGCGGAATAGACTAGTATTGCACTTGTGCACGTTGTGAGGGCACAACAGCATAGTTCTCATATATTTAAGTATAGGATACTTATGCAAGTGCGATAGGAGGTTGTGTTTTACCGATGGTACGGAAAACAGCTTCGCTCTGGATAGACCCCGCGGAATCCCATTGGTAGTATGTCTGCGTGTCTATGGGAGGCCGCATCAGGGTAGGTGTATATGGTCTTAACCTGAGACTTGCATCGCTAGTACTTGCGACAATCGGTAAACTTTGGTTTTGGTGGTTGGGGGCTTTAACCGGTTCTGTGTTCACCACTTCTGGGTTTATCGGGAATCGTAGTGTACTGGGTGTGATGTCAAGATGGAAGTGTCACTTCAGACATATGGAGTTGATGATCGCGCAGGATACAGAACTAGTACTCTATAAAAGGTTGCAACCGTCGGGGCAATATGACTAGGTCAGGATTGTCCGATTTAAAGAGACTAGTTGCTTGATGTCCGATATATGTTTCGTACGGGGCAGACACATTTCCAGCCCCAGGCCTAACATGTGATCATACGACACTGGATCGATGTACGCAATACTACGGTATACTACGCTTGATATAGATCTAATATTCCTATAAGAATATTTCTGGAGAATTGGGTAGGCATCGCGCTTTGCTAGAAGCCAACCTTGTCTTGTAAATCGGTAAAAACGTAGTACTAGGTACGTACGTGTTCGGATTATCCGACGGCCGTATTTACTGCCAACATATCCGGAGATCTCTCGGGTCGCTTCCTGAAGATTCACCTATGATATTTGATTCGAACTTTATTAATCTTGGATTAATTACGGAGAAACTTTATCTTGGATAAAATGCCTTATTTTGAGAGAGAACGATTAATTTGGAATTAATCGGTAAAATAATATATTCGATATATTAAACGAAATTAGATTTCGACGCGGAATTAAAATCGGATTTTAATTCGGGCAAACGAATCAATTTAGAATTAATTCGTTAGCGACGTGAATAGTGATTTCGCTAGGCATAATTATTTAATTTACGTCGCGACGGAAATTCGTTAATTCGGAATTAGCGAAACCGAGCCCGAAAGTGTTTGCGGACACATTCGTATTTTGAAACGAGTGGGGCCCACAAGTCACATCGCGAAGTCACATCACTTGACATGACTAGTTGATGGATGTCACAAGTCACTTTATTAAAGTGACTAGATGTCACTATTCATGAGGCAAGTTGGTGGAGGCATTTAATGCCTTTTTGGAGGGAAAAAGTCTTTGACTTTTTGGCAAAGCATATACCAAATATTTTTGGTAATTGTTTTAATTAATCTTTTGGAAAGAAAAACAAAGAAAACAAATAGCTCTCCTCTCTCTCTCCACATTGCCGAAACTTCACTAAGGCAAGGAAGAAATTTTTTTCTTCAATTTCTCTTTTGCTAGCACATCTTGGAATCAAAGGAGGTGATAGGGAAACCACCTTGGAGCTTGGAATTCACAAAACTTGGAGCTTTCATCCATTTCATCCTCTTGGCCGAAACTTCAAGGAACTTGGGGCTTCCATCTTTGTTCATCTTCTTCATCACAAAGCTTTGTAAGTATGATTCCGCCATGCTTCAAGTTTATTATATATTCATTTTGTTGTATTTCATATGCTTAATCTTTCCTTGGGACATATAATAGAAACCAACAATGGTATCATTGAGCTATGTTTAAGCATGAAATACATTAGGTTAAAATTTGGGTAAAATTGATTGAAGCATGTTCTTGTGAAATTTGATGAATGAGTATGCTTACATGTATATAAAATGATGTTATATGGAATCAATTTTGAGAAAAATGCATTGGATGATTTTTCCCCAAATACTTAGCCTTGGCCGAATACTTATGGACATGTAAAAGGACTTGATTTTTTGTTCAAATAAATGTTGGACATGTGTTTTGAACAAGTGATGATTAATAATAAATTGGTGTTTTGGAAACATTTGGTTTAATGTATTAATCTTGGATTTACACTTTAATTAATTGGATTTTAAAATTTGGAATATTAAAATTTAATTAATGGGCTTAATTGTAATATTGGGCTTGAATTATTATATTTGGGCATAATGGGCTTGGTTGGGCCAAGTAGATTTGGGCCAAAAGGATTGGATCCAATTTGGGCCTAAATCACTCCATTAAGTCCAAATATGGTAAAATGGGCTTTTATGTTTAATTGGGCCTTATGGGCTTGAAATTGATTTTATGGCATTTAAGGGTGATTCCTTATTTGGGTTTGGCAATTGGGTTTGACCCACATTGACCAAAGCCCAAGCCTTAATAAATCAATTGAAAGCCCATCGGACTTTAATTAAACAAACATTGGATGTTAGTTGGGCTTTGAGACCCAATTAGATTAGATTTAGAATCTAAGTCTTTAAAGCACATTAAAAGTGTAAACATTTAATTTGGAATTAAAATTAATTGAATTAGTATTGACTACGAATTAAATTAGATTTAATAAGTAGTTCGATATAATTCGCGAATTCGTACCTTATGTACTTATTCTCAAACGAGTTGGACTCGCGCAAAATCAAAAACCGTTGTTTGAACATTGGATGATCACTTAAACAAAGACTAATTAATTGGATTAGATTTGTTGTAAAGCATGTCTTGATTGAATATATATGAATGTGATGAATGAATAGTGTATATCGGATGGATATTAGAAGGGAAAGGGTAATTCTAGGAATTTTTGTAAATTCAGAATTTATAAATTGGACATGCGTGTCCAGCCTTATCTCTTTTATCTCTTTGTATTCTCTTCTCACCTAATTCCCCTCAATGTAAATGAGGTTTCTCTTATTGTATTATGTAATTGGGTAGAAGTAGAATAGTGCTAGCGGGGAGAGGAAATGGAGTGATTTGTTCTAGGAACAAGTTGTTTATCTATCCATCCGCATATCACTATTAATTTACTTTACGCGCTTTATGATGTTTTAGAAGCATGCTTAAGGGTGTATGTTGATGAGACCTAACAAAGATAATAAATTGGTTGCCAATTACGCAAAAATCCCTCAATCTATATTAAGCGATTATCCTTCCATTGAATGATTCTTGTTCAAGATCCAATTGGCATTGGTTTGTTGGCCAAAGTCAAGACCTTGTCAATTAGGATGTACTTGAATCATGAGAGTTTTGTTCCACATCGGTGTCTAGTCCAAGTTGTGATTTGTTGGCCAAAGTCAAGATCACTTCTTGTCCAAAGACATTGATTACGAAACTTTCCTTGTCAATGGGTCCCGCTTAACTGGAATCATTAGGTTTGTTGTGCCAAAGCCAATGCCTAGATGATTCAGAGGATAAGGTTAGGAAAATGTATTAGATACATTGACATAAGTATTGTACATATGTTTTGGACTTGGATGTCCACCTAACCGGATCTGGGAATTGGATTGGATCCAATTGATCTGTGAGATCTACCTAGTTAAGTAGCATACAGCTTGTTGGCCAAAGTCAAGGTTGTGTGTTTAACGGGATCCTAGCCCACTAGGAAATAGGATTTCCCGAGTTCTCAACAGAGGGTTAGAGACTTGATGAAATAGTGGGAGGCTGGTATGTGAATTTGCAATTTCGTTCAGATACTTTGCCTTACGCGTATTTCAAAATTTTTCGTCTATTTATTGAAATTAGTTGGACTAATACATTGTTATTTTTTCTTGTAACAGTTTGACTGTACCCATTTTATCGTCAACTAGATAGTTAGACTATCGTGGTTGAGATGACTAGCAAGGGAAATGTGCGTGACATCATCATGGGTGATAATGTCTTTAAAGGCACAAACTTTGCTGACTGGGAAATGAACCTCAAGAGTACTTGGGGCTGAGAGGCTACTGTACACTATACAGACACCTCTCCGCCTAGACCCACTGAGCCACTTGAGCTGGAGTTATGGAAAACTCACAGCGAGGATTGTGACACAGCTCAGGCTGTTATGTTAGCTTCAATGACTCAACACTTTCGTCACCAGAATAGGGACTTGGATCCTTATAACATGATGGCTAGACTGCAAGATCTCCACCGCACCAATAAGCGGATGGAGAGGTATGAGTTAGTGAAGAAACTCTTCCGCGCCCGAATGATTGAAGGCACATCAGTTGAGGTCCACGGGACTCAAATGATTGCCGATATTGATGAGTTGGCCAATATGGGAATAGTCTTGGAGGCTGAGCTGACTGTAGATTTGATCTTACAATCACTTCCCGATACTTGGAAACAAATCATAATCAACTATAAGTTGATGGATACCGATGACACTCTTGGAGAGCTGTTATCCATGCTGAAGGAGTCTGAAAAAGAACTCCTAAAAGGGGGCAAGCGTGAGACGCACTATGCATCGACCTCTCAGGGGCCAAGGGCTGGGCCCAAGGCCACTGGAGGGGTGAAGAAGAGGAATATAAGAACCAGGGGTAAAGGCAAGTTGACAAAGCTTCTGGGAAGCCAATGGACAAATCTCAAGATGTCTGCCTCAAATGCGGCAAAAAGGGTCACTGGAAACGTGACTGCCGAGTGGGCAAAGGACAAAAGGAGGATATCAAGGCAGGCAAGGCACTAGCCTCTGGTATTTTGTTATTGAAATAAATATGACTACTTCTAGTCTTAAAAATTGGATTTTTGATTCTGGTTGTGCTGCTCATATTTGTACTGATTTGCAGGATCTGCAGAATAGCAGGATGCTGGCTTCAGGGGAGGTTGACCTACGAGTCGGAAACGGAACACCAGTTGTTGTTTTGGCTGTAGGGACTTTTGTTTTGGAACTGCCCTCGGGCATGTACTTAAACTTTTGAACTGTTATTATATACCTAGTTTAACTAGGAATATCATATCTGTATCTTTGTTAACCCAGCATGGGTACACTTTGTATTTAGAAACACTGGGTGTTATTTATATAAAAATGATGCAGAAATTTGCACTGCTGTTGTAAATAATGGTCTTTATATTTTGAATATAAATGAATCTCCTAAACATAAAATGACAAACAAAAGGCTCAAAAAGAGTAATCTAAAAGATGAAGCTTACATGTGGCATTGTCGTCTAGGACACATCAAAAGACTCGCATATCCACACTTCGAAGAGTGGGTACTTGGACGAATTTGATCTTAATTCATATGAAGTCTGCGAATCTTGTCTTTTAGGCAAATGCCTAAATCACCTTTTAGCGGTAAAGGTGAACGTGCCACAGAACTGTTAGCCCTCGTTCATAGTGACGTTTGTGGGCCCATGTCTAGCCAGGCTAGAGGTGGATATCATTACTTCGTAACCTTTACGGATGATGCATCTCGTTATGGTTATGTGTATCTAATGAAACACAAGTCGGAAACTTTTGAGAAATTCAAAGAGTTTCGACACGAAGTAGAAAAACAAACAGGCAAGAGTATTAAGACATTGCGGTCAGACCGTGGTGGCGAATACTTAAGTTATGAGTTTCAAGATTACTTGAAAGAATATGGTATTCTTTCACAGTGGACTCCTCCTGGAACACCGCAATTAAACGGTGTGTCTGAACGGAGAAACCGTACCTTGTTAGACATGGTAAGGTCGATGATGAGTCGCACTGAGCTACCAATATCCTTCTTGGGATACGCATTATACAGTGCAGTACTTATTTTGAATAAGGTTCCGTCAAAGTCTGTTGAACAGACTCCATACGAGATATGGACAGGAAGGAAACCGGGTTTCTCTTTCCTGAAGATTTGGGGATGCTGGGCATATGTTAAACGTTTGGAAGGTACCAAACTAGAACCCAAATCAGATAAATGCCTTTTCGTGGGATATCCTAGGGAAACCAAAGGATATTACTTCTATCACCCACAAGAGAACAAAGTATTTGTTGCTCTACATGCATTTTTCCTTGAGAAGGAATTCTTAGATGCAGTGGTAAGTGGGAGGAAAGTAGAGCTCGATGAAAATCGTAGTGATACTGTTCCTGGCAATGAATCAACGACGGAACATGAACAGACCATCCGGGATGAGTCTGTACCACAATCTTCATATACATAAGGACCGCGTAGGTCGGAGAGAGTCAGGACAATACCTGAGAGGTATGGGTTCCTGATCTCGCCTCATGTAGATATTAATCTTATTGAGGAAAATGAACGGCTACGTATGAGGAAGCAATACAGGATATTGATTCCGCTTTATGGCAAGAAGCCATGAAGTCCGAGATGGATTCCATATATGCCAACCAAGTTTGGACACTGGTTGATGCACCAGAAGGCGTAAAGCCTATTGGATGCAGATGGATCTTCAAGAAGAAGACCGACATGGATGGCAACATGCAAACGTACAAAGCTAGGCTTGTAGCAAAGGGGTATCGTCAACAATATGGTATTGATTATGACGAAACTTTCTCACCCGTTGCCATGATTAAATCCATTCGGATAATGCTTGCAATAGCTGCATATTTCGATTACGAGATATGGCAGATGGACGTTAAAACCGCTTTCCTTAACGGAAACCTTTTGGAGGATGTTTATATGCAACAGCCTGAAGGTTTTATCGTACCTAGACTTTGTAAGTTAAATCAATCCATTTATGGATTGAAGCAAGCATCACGGTCATGGAATCAGCGTTTTGATGAGATCATAAAAGAATATGATTTCGTGCAAAACGAAGATGACCCTTGTGTATATAAGAAGGTTAGTGGGAGAGCACTGACTTTTATTGTCCTTTATGTCGATGATGTATTGCTTATAGGCAATGACATTCCCATGCTAACGTCGGTGAAAGCTTGGCTTTCATTAAAATTCTCCATGAAAGATCTGGGAGAAGCAGCCTTTATTCTGGGAATAAAGATCTACCGGGATAGATCTAGAAAACTGCTTGGACTCTCCCAGAGTACATATATTGACAAAGTGTTGAAGCGATTCAGCATGGATCAATCCAAGAAAGGATTGATGCCAATGTTACGTGGTATCTCTCTGTCTAAGGACATGTGTCCTAAGACTCAAGAAGAGAGAGATAACATGAGTCGGATACCGTTCGCCTCGGCAGTCGGATCGATCATGTATGCCATGATATGTACACGACCTGATGTGTCATATGCTTTGAGCATGTGCAGTCGCTATCAGGCCGATCCAGGTGAAGGTCACTGGATGGCAGTTAAGAATATCCTTAAGTATCTTAGACGAACGAATGATGCTTTCTTAATTTACGGAGAAGGAGAACTTGTGGTATCCGGGTATGCCGATGCAAGTTTCCAAACCGACAAGGATGACTTCAAGTCGCAATCGGGGTACATTTTTTGTTTGAATAACGGAGCAGTGAGCTGGAAATCTTCCAAGCAAGATACTGTTGCCGATTCAACAACAGAAGCGGAGTAATTGCTGCGTCGGAAGCAGCAAAGGAGGCAGTTTGGATCCGAAAATTCCTAATTGGATTAGGAGTAGTTCCGTTAGCTGCTGAGCCCGTTCCATTGTATTGTGACAATAACGGGGCTATAGCACAAGCTAAGAAACCAAGGTCTCATCAACGATCCAAGCATGTTCTTCGGCGTTACCATCTGATTCGAGAGATTATACATCGTGGCGATGTATAGGTCGAGAAGGTCGCATCAGATAACAACATTGCAGATCCGATGACGAAGGCTGTTTATACGCATGTTTTGAGCGACACATACATAGTTCAGGTATTAGATGCTTGAGTGACTGGCTATAGGCCAAGTGGGAGATTGTTAGACATTATGACCCATAGCGTCACTGTTTTGTAAATGATATTGTATTATTGTACAAAATTAACTATGTGATAATGAAATTGCCTTTTGCCGTTTTGTAATTTATTTGCTTTGATATATAAATAGCGAAAGTCCATATGATTAGTTCCGTGTTGAGATGATATGAGACAGTATCAATACATAAAGAATTAATCATTAAATATCCCTAGTCGGAGTATTATCGAGATAGGACATCGATAATGCGGAATAGACTAGTATTGCACTTGTGCACGTTGTGAGGGCACAACAGCATAGTTCTCATATATTTAAGTATAGGATACTTATGCAAGTGCGATAGGAGGGTGTGTTTTACCGATGGTACGGAAAACAGCTTCGCTCTGGATAGACCCCGCGGAATCCCATTGGTAGTATGTCTGCGTGTCTATGGGAGGCCGCATCAGGGTAGGTGTATATGGTCTTAACCTGAGACTTGCATCGCTAGTACTTGCGACAATCGGTAAACTTTGGTTTTGGTGGTTGGGGGCTTTAACCGGTTCTGTGTTCACCACTTCTGGGTTTATCGGGAATCGTAGTGTACTGGGTGTGATGTCAAGATGGAAGTGTCACTTCAGACATATGGAGTTGATGATCGCGCAGGATACAGAACTAGTACTCTATAAAAGGTTGCAACCGTCGGGGCAATATGACTAGGTCAGGATTGTCCGATTTAAAGAGACTAGTTGCTTGATGTCCGATATATGTTTCGTACGGGGCAGACACATTTCCAGCCCCAGGCCTAACATGTGATCATACGACACTGGATCGATGTACGCAATACTACGGTATACTACGCTTGATATAGATCTAATATTCCTATAAGAATATTTCTGGAGAATTGGGTAGGCATCGCGCTTTGCTAGAAGCCAACTTGTCTTGTAAATCGGTAAAAACGTAGTACTAGGTACGTACGTGTTCGGATTATCCGATGGCCGTATTTACTGCCAACATATCCGGAGATCTCTCGGGTCGCTTCCTGAAGATTCACCTATGATATTTGATTCGAACTTTATTAATCTTGGATTAATTACGGAGAAACTTTATCTTGGAAAATGCCTTATTTTGAGAGAGAACGATTAATTTGGAATTAATCGGTAAAATAATATATTCGATATATTAAATGAAATTAGATTTCGACGCGGAATTAAAATCGGATTTTAATTCGGGCAAACGAATCAATTTAGAATTAATTCGTTAGCGACGTGAATAGTGATTTCGCTAGGCATAATTATTTAATTTACGTCGCGACGGAAATTCGTTAATTCGGAATTAGCGAAACCGAGCCCGAAAGTGTTTGCGGACACATTCGTATTTTGAAACGAGTGGGGGCCCGTAAGTCACATCGCGAAGTCACATCACTTGACATGACTAGTTGATGGATGTCACAAGTCACTTTATTAAAGTGACTAGATGTCACTATTCATGAGGCAAGTTGGTGGAGGCATTTAATGCCTTTTTGGAGGGAAAAAGTCTTTGACTTTTTGGCAAAGCATATACCAAATATTTTTGGTAATTGTTTTAATTAATCTTTGGAAAGAAAAACAAAGAAAACAAATAGCTCTCCTCTCTCTCTCCACATTGCCGAAACTTCACTAAGGCAAGGAAGAATTTTTTCTTCAATTTCTCTTTTGCTAGCACATCTTGGAATCAAAGGAGGTGATAGGGAAACCACCTTGGAGCTTGGAATTCACAAAGCTTGGAGCTTTCATCCATTTCATCCTCTTGGCCGAAACTTCAAGGAACTTGGGGCTTCCATCTTTGTTCATTCTTCATCACAAAGCTTTGTAAGTATGATTCCGCCATGCTTCAAGATTATTATATATTCATTTTGTTGTATTTCATATGCTTAATCTTTCCTTGGGACATATAATAGAAACTAACATTACATTAATTGATTATTTGGATATTTAATTTTTAAATATTTATTATTAACTAATTAAACTTGGTGACATCTAGAATTGTTCTGGGGTTGTTCATATGTGGTGACTTGGTTGGTGTTTGATTAATTAGATTAATCTTGAAAATTTAGATTTAAAGCATGAAAATTAGGAATTTCAGTTTTCTGATCAGATCTGTTAAAACTGGAAATAATGTGATGAATTTAATGTTATATGAATGTAATGGATGTGTTTTGAGAGTTGGAACAATTGCCGGAAAGTGTTTCGGAGTTGAAATAAGTAAAAACGGCCAAAAACGGTGTTACCAGGTGGATTTTGAGCCAACCGGGTGACGGCTATCCAAACAGTGATATGACACAGTTTATTGGGGTTGACCTAGGCAGTCCCCATAAGTGTCGGGTGGTTGGTACGATCAAAAATTTGTTTTGCATCATTTTGCGAAAAAAAACGATTTTCGTAAAAGTTTTACGAAGTTTCAACATTATTTATGTCAATATTTGATATTAAATAAAATGGTTTAGGTGAAATATTGATAAATTATTCATATTAGATAGTGAATAATTTATTCAGTAATTTGAAAAAATTTTAATTACGATTTTGCCTGATCAACACTTCTGTTATGCCCATCGCCCAAAACCCCAACATCTTTATCATTTCTAACGCCTCAAATATTTTTGGCTAGAGATGCATATTTAGTAGAAATGGTTATGGCCTTCCCTAAGGTTAAAAAAACATCTACCAGATGCCTGTGGTTTTACAAAAGACTCAAAAGTGACAATAGTGTCCCAGTATTGTGTATTCTCCATTATGTGTTCTAGGTAATCTAGTGCATCTTGGGGACTTTTGTCCCTAAACTCACTATTACACATCATTTCCATTACTTGTATACTTTGGGGTGTTAAACCCTCATAGAAGTAGTAAACCATCCTCCATGTTTCAAACTTGTGAGGTGGAAAAACATTCAACATCTCTTTAAATCTCTCCAATATTGGTAAAGTGATTCCCCTACTTTTGTGTAAAAGTTTTGATTTTCTTCTTAAAGAAGTTTGTCCTATGAGGGGAAATAATTTTTTAAGAAATTGCTCTTGTAAATCATCCCATGTTCTGATAGATCCTGACCTAAGGTTATGTAGCCAAATTTTAACTTTATCCTTTAAAGAAAAGGGAAAAAACTTGAGTCGAATTATATTAATGTTGTAATTTTGTTATGTGCAAGTATTACAAATCTCTTTAAATTACCTTAAGTGCTGATGAAGATTTTCTGATTTTAGACCATGGAATGTGGGTAAAAATTGGATGACATCTAGTTTAAGATTGAATCGTGGTATGAATAGGGGAAAGCAATGCAAAATTGTGAACCTATATTGGTGAGATTCATGAATTCTCTGAGTTTTCTAGGATGATTGAGATCGTCATGCTAAGACTCGCGTTCTACCTAATCAACTAGATTTTCATCTCATTAAGGTGGGTTTTCATTTTGGTTATCGGTCATTTCAACTGACGACGAAGGTGATGGAGGCTCTATATTTATTCTACTGCTAGATGATCGAGACCAATATCTCATGCAACCTAAATATAGACTATATGCAAATGCAATACTTACAAAAAGAAAAAATAACAAACAAGTGAAAAAAGTGGTAACATCCCCATCCTTATAAAAAGTTATAACATCCTCATCCTTATAATGGAAAGATTTGAATTTGCTTTGTTCTTTTTTCCTTCTTCTTTCTTTTTCTTCTTCTTGTCCTCCTCATTCTTTTTCTTCTTCTCATTCTTTCCTTCTTACGTCTCTTTCTTTTCTCTCAAAATTTTTGGAATAGATGAATAGTCCTCCTTATTTATAGTAGGACTTTTTTGACTAATTGACAACACCTTTAATTGAAAAAAAATCAGAATTCTTGAGAAAATTATGGTCCTCCTTATTTATAGTAGGACTTTTTTGACTAATTGACAACACCTTTAATTGAAAAAAAATCAGAATTCTTGAGAAAATTATGGAATTCTCTAAATAGGTCTGGAGTTACTATTCATTCGAATTTTTGATCTGTATTTCCAACCTATTTTTAGTTCGAATTTGGAAAAATATTCAACATAGAAGTTGTAATTCTCGATCTCAGCTTTCCGAAGATATAAAAATCATAAAAATCGGACTGCCCAAATATCATGGCCTATTCGGAGCGGAACATCGTATTGTTTAGTATCGAAATCTCAAAGAATTTTCCGATCATTCCCAAATCATTTTAGGAAAGTATATGTGTCCAAACATAATTTATATTATATAATATTTATCCCATAGTGTAACAGTAGTCAAGATTTTTCGGTCGTTATAAATTCTCCCCCTTAAAAAAGATTCGTCCTCGAATCCCCTCTTAGCTTAACTGGTAGATTTATCTTGGTCGAGGATATTTGTATCTCTGCTTATCTTTATCTTACTTAATTTCCTTTCTGATTTTCTGTTCGAGATCTTAATACTAAAACTTCTGTAAATCTCTTATCATACCTGTACATACTACTCAAAAGTTCGTGTTTCTTAATGAATATTTTCTTGAGTTCCTGACTGAAAGGTAATTCCTTAATCTCATTCCATGATCCTTTGCTCAGTACTCTACACTTATCATCATACTATTACTTTCTCTACTCATTACAGAAACTATATTTCCAAACCTCCCAACTATATTCAACATCCTTTATCATTTTCAAAATTGTACTATATTCGTGGTCTTTCGTCTCACTTATCTTAGTTTCACTCTGATTTGAAACTCCTTGTACATATTTCCATGACCACAATAATTTATACTATAGCCAATAACCTTCACTTTCCCTTGACTAATATATACTTCAGGTTCTTTAACTATTATTCATATTGTAACTATTTAAATGGCTTTATATGATATATCTTACTAAATATCTTCTTGGATCCAATCTTAACTAACTATTTAATCTTTCTCATTTCTCTTTATTAAACTTGTTACTTATGAGCTTCTTCCTTTGAGTTCTCACATATACAACTATTTATGGTTTATGACTTCATAATTCATAACTAACCTTTTTCATGTAATCTTTCTATCAATCAATGGCTCTCATACTTAGGACGTTAACTTGAGGTAGTTTTTCTCTGTCAATCCTCTCGGTTGGCTAAAGAGTTTGAGATAAAGTATCTCTTGGGGTTTCGGCACAGGTATAGCGGGAGCTCGAGGTTGGGGTGAAATAATAATTTTAAAACTTTTTAAATTATTAAATGAATTATTCATATAAATTATTCATATAAATTATTCAATATCCAATATGAATAATTCATTCATATTTCACCTAAACATATTTATTCGATATCACATAACGACATAGATAGTTAAGAAATATCGCGAAACTTTTATGAAAATATTTTTCCGTAAAATGGCATAAAACACATTTTTGACCGAACCGACCATCCAATGCACATGAGGGCTGCCCCGGTTAGCCCTAATAGTACTAGGGCAGTTCATAGGCTACCCGAACAGTCACCAATTCACTGTTTGGGCAGCCGTCACCCGGTAACGCTGTTTTTCACCATTTTCACTTATTTCAACTCTGAAATAATTTCCGACAATTATTCCAATGCCCAAAACACATCCAATACATTTATATGACATAATTTTCATCACCATAAACCGAGTTTTCCAGATCTGATTTAGAAACCAAAAATATCATATTTCATACTTTAATCCAATTTTCTTAACATTAATCACAACAACAATTCAAGCCACCCTAATGAAGCACCCAATAATAATTTTAGGCATTATAAGAGTGGTCATAAAACTTTAGAATGGAAACATATCATCAAATGTGCAAATTGAACAAATATTATAATAATATCATTCAATTCTACTTCACACATGCACTAAGCTTTCTATTCCATTTTCCAAATCAAAAACATCCAAATTCTTAGAAACGAAGAAACCCTAGAATCTCTCTAGATGCTCAAGAAAAAGAAACATGCTTTCTAAGCATATGGATATAAAGAATTACATTTAATTTTCCTAATTCTTTAAGCTATTTTCTTGATTTACTTCATTTTTCCTTCTTGAATCATCAAACAAATTTGGAGTTTTGGAAGATGTTTTTTTCGGCCAAGGTAAGCCATCACAAAGGAAAAGAAAAAATTTCATCTTTTAAAATACCATTGCCGACTTAGAGGGGGGCATTTTTGTCATTTTGGAAAAATTAATTTGATCCAAAATCAAATAAATAAATCATTCCACATGTTATCACTTAATAAACATGTGTGATCACGATTATCACAAATGAAAATTATTTAATTAAATTAAATATAAAGTTAAAGTAGTCAAAAAATCAAATCTAACGCTTTAATCTTAAATTTAATGCCATGTGTAACCAATAATAATTAAACATATATTCCATAATAATAATGAAATATATATCATTTAATCATCTAAATATTTAATATTTAAATATCTAAATAATTAATTAATATAATTATTAATCCATATATATTTTATTTACATTAAATAAAATATATATAGAAGTGACATATGTCAAAATCTTATTTGACAATTAATTAATGTATATCTAATCAAATTATGTATCAAATACAAATACACAATAATTACGATTAACCAAAAAATGCCCTTATGCATGTATTTTCATTTAATCGTTTAAACGATTCGAATTAACTCATTTAATCATGTGAAGTATTATGAATAATCTGTATTATTCATAAGGGATTGCCCAAGTGCTCAACGAGTACACTTCATATTACGAGACTCTATAAGTTTAGGTTTATCCGTCACAAAATCCAATTTCGTGTTCATAATTCACCAATTCATGAATTATGACGACCACAGATAATCTCGCTAAACTATGCAAGTCGAGGTCATTACATAAGTATAATCCCTCCGTCACAGGCTATCAATATTATGCCTGGGATATAGATAAGAACGTCAAATCCTTATGGTATAATATAGTATACTTTTAAATTTACGATCTCTAAATAACACTCGGAACTCGCTTCCTAAGTTATACCAAGACTATGGATTTACTATATCACAAACACGTGTAGGAAACCTATGCCCTATACACATGACTGATAGATTCTATCTTGATCCGCACTGGATAGCATGAGCATCAGTCCACACCCAATGAACATGTGAAGGTCTAAATAGAACGGCGACGTGACTGCCATCAAAGTATGAAGGATAACTCTTATATGCACTGTGGTATCTCAAGTCGAATGACCAATATGCTCGCTCAACTCGAGAAGATTCCTATTGACGTGGTGAACCATCTATTAGGAAATCTTCGGTGAGTCATTTAGTGTTTATCAAATAAACACCTACATGTCTATATGAGTCTCCCAAGACTCATGGTTCATTGGGATAAACCATCAGACCAAGTCACGATATACACCATGTATTGGTCTCAGCGGATTTTACTAACCGACCAGTGTCAGCAAATCTTGACTAGAAACTTATATTTGAAAATATACAACTTATAGTGACGCTTCCCAATGTCAATTACAAACTACGTTGTAACTTCGCACTAAGTTGTAAATCCTGGGGTCTTTGTCTAATATATACAGATCACTAAATCATATTTAGTTTTAATCTAATCGAAAAATAGATCGAATACGTATATAAAAACAAGAGGTGCTACCATTAACTAAGTAATATTATGAAAAAATGAATTGTTCGGGTTAATGAATCTGACATAAATATGATTCGGATTGGCACTCCGAGCACAACCCTAACAGTATTTATACTAAACTTGACCGTATGCATCTATATGCTAAATCTTTGTTATTTATTATTAATATTGGCTCTGGTTAAATTGGTCTGGTTTACTCTTCTGCACCTTGATTCCATTGCTGGTATAAACATGGTTACTATATGTTATGCTGACTATTCCTTCTTTGCCTACTTGTACTCTAGAATTATCCACTTTCAATTATCCCTTAAATCTTATCTTGTTAAGAGTTGTCTCAATCTCAACAATTTCGGTATTCTTAGTTTCCTTGACTATCTCTAAATTGTACTTAGTCTCTTCTTGAGTTATCTTATATATTATCCTAAGGGAGCGTACGGATCACTATCATCCATCTTTCTCCCTTTTTTATACGATAAAATTTCAATCTTATTCTAGTTCTTAAGAGCTTACTATTCAGTAGTACCATTGAAAAATTGTCTTGTCATTACACACCTATGTCATTGTTTGTCTGGTATCTATTTTATTATTGTCCCATCTCAACAGTTTTAATTTTACCTTTCACTTGACGTCCCTCTTATCTTTTTTTTCTACTCTATTTTATACTTGAACTTATGTGGTCTATGTTTATGTCTTTCTGTCTGTAGGGGTATTGTACGGGCAAAATTTGAACCTAAGAGTACAATTGACATTTCATCTCTCGGCCAACCACAAAAACCAGAAACCTGAAACCCGCTAATAAGCCCAAACCCATTTTTACCAAGAGACCAGATGAAGATGACCCACTGACTCATTAGTTAGCAAATTAGAAAACGCCTAAGCTCATAAACTCCTCCATTAAATTGACTGTTATAGAGGTTCCAATGGGAAAAAGAAGTGAATGAGCCTACTTCGAAGGGCTTAAAAAAGGAAAAGGTTTTTGCTTGGGAAATATATTTGAGATTATTCAGTTCTCCAGTATCCCACCCTCGAAATACCAACACCCCGCCCTCACGGCAAACAAATAGAGATTGAGGTAACATCAAGCCTCGTTCTTCCTACTTTCTTCTCATCCACATTACTGACTTGGGCATCGGACAGCCTACCGCTTCCACCACACCGGTGGGCAGTACTCTCCGCTTATTCTACCATTGTTTTGCAGGATCGCCAATGCCCCCACACACCAGATTCTCGATTGTAGACCTCGGGCACAAACCAGCATCCATAATTTGGCACCCACTGTGGGGCCTTAGTGATTCATAGCAGTCAAAGACCTTTCAGTCTACGATCCATTCAACACAATTGCTAATGGCTTCTGGCTTCTGGCAACAAGCAGATGTTGGACTCTATGACAACACAATTAGCCATGATTCAAGAATAGTTACAAGCATTAAAAGACGAGAACCTGGCCATGTGAAACTCTAACGCGAGTCTACAAAAGCAGTTGGAGCAGATCTCCTCAACTTCTCAGTATCACGACACCCCATATCAATCTGGCAATCCAGTCGCCCTACCCGTGTTTGACGGGCTGGCTGATGATAATCCACCAAGTAACCATAGCCCGAGGAATCTGCCAACTTCCCCACTCGACTAAACTGAGTAAGTTACATCCACCATACAAAGGGAAATGATGGAGTTCAAAGAAGCAGTCATGTCCCATCTTCCAGGAGTAAGGCTGCCGATTAGAAAGAGTAGAGCAGAAACGATTTCAGATACTCCATTCGTATAGACAATCACATCTTTCGAGCTTCCATAAAAGTTTAGACAGCCCGAAATGAAGCTGTGTGATGGATCCACGGACCCAGAAGACCATGTTATACACTACAAGTACAAGATGATGTCAACTAGCTTGGCACTAAGCCAATGGGAAGCTGAAATGTGCATAGGGATTGGAGAAACGTTGGCAGGACCAGCCCTTACCTGGTTCATCAACCTACCTTACAGATCCACCGAGTCATACCAACAACTAGCAGACAAGTTTGTGTAATATTTTGAAAGTTCTTGTAAGCTTGATAAGACTACTGATGATCTCAATGCCATCCAACAAAGGAGAGGAAAGTCATTACGGAGCTACGTTGCTCGCTTCAACAAAGAAAGGATATGTATACTAGACCTCCACCAACCTACAGCAATGGAAGCTTTCCAGAATGGGCTGCTTTACGAAAGTGATCTCTACAAAAAAAAACTCAGTAAGTTTCGATGCTACACAATGGACCAGGCCATGGCACGGGCCCAAATTGAAATAAGATGGGAAGATGACAAGAGGAACAAAATATGAGAGAACACCTCCAGCTCGTATAGTGATAGAATGCATGGTGTCTCCAGATGACGCGACGTGATCCCTCATCATCCTTCAAAAAGGAGAATCCAACAGAGAAGAGAGCATAGACCCTTATCGACCTTACAAAACCCAAGAGATAACACCTACGAGCAAAGTCAGGCTCCTAGACTACAACTTTACAATCTCCCTAAGGGAGTTGGTTTCCTTCTTAAAGAAAATGGGAAATGAGGTAAAATGGCCCCCACGCTCCAAGGAAAGTTCCACAAAGAAGGATACCAAAAAGTGGTGTGAGTTTCATAGAGATTATAGCAATACTACGGCTGAATGTGTGGTGTTAAGATTGGAAGTTCTGGAGTTGTTGAATAAAGGGTTTCTGAGGGACTTACTCACGCAGAAAGGAAAAGCCACGTTGGCTCGAAGAGATGAAAAAGATGGCCAAGTAAAAGCCCCGATTCCATCTCCACCGATTAACAACACGGTCCATTTTATTTCGGGAGGATCAAAAGTTAGTTGTGTGTCATATTCAGCAGCCAAATAACATTCTTGGGCTGCTTCGACCAGCCTTCCTCACTCTATGAAATCAATCGAGGGGATATTTACCAACCTTACTATGGAGTTTCTAGATGACAGTAACTCTTGCAATATGAATCCATACCATGATGCTCTAGTAATCTTCTTACAGGTCACGAATTTTATGATCAAACGAGTGCAGATATGAGAGCTGATTTGGAGAAGATAAGAAGACGAACAACTGTGTTGGTTGAATTTAGTGGAGAATAAAAATTCATCATGAGAGAAATATCTCTTCTAGTCTACACCGCTGGAGTCAACAAGATGACCACATTTCTGATTTTAGATTGTCCCTTAGCCTACAATCTTATTATAGGTAGGCCTTGGATTCATGAGATGAGAACAGTGTCATCGACGTATCATCAATTCCTGAAGTGCCTACCAAATGGGGGATTCAAGAGATAAAATAAGATAGAGCCGCTTTTAGAATACCAAACAACTTTGAAAGCAAAACCCAGTCTGTATAGCAATTACATAATGGTTCTCTCAATACGGATCCGACACTATCAAATCTTGAAGAGCTTGATGAATTCACTCTCAACATGTAGATCATAAGGCAAATATTAGAGCTAACTTAGATCCCGAGCTACGAGCCGAATTGATCGAATTCTTGAAGAGGCGACACGATAGTTTTACATAGTCTCACAAATACATAACGGGAATCGACCCTGGGTTGATTACTCATGAGCTCCATGTAGATACAGACCACTCTCCAGTCAGGCAGAAGAGAATGAAGTTCATTCCAGAAAGGAACCAAATCATTGATGAGGAAATTCAAAAATTATTGCAGAATGGAGCTATTAGAGAGTTTCAGTTTCCAGAGTGGCTCGCTAACATTGTGGTAGTCATAAAGAAGAATGGAAAGTGACAAGTCTGCATCGACTTTACAAATTTGAACAAAGCTTGTCCAAAAGACTCATTCCTCTACCTCGCATCGATTGGATGGTCGATATTACAACTGGGCATGAATTATTGAGTTTTATGGATGCGTATTCTGGTTACAATCAAATCCTCATACATCCAGGTGACTATGAGAAGACAACCTTTGTCACCAACCCAGGCATATAAGCTACAAGGTAATGCCTTTCGGCCTCAAAAATATTGGAGCCACCTACCAACATATGGTCAACAAAATATTCTCCCAATAAATTGGGAAGACAATAGAGGTTTACATAGACGACATGCCGATGAAATGTTCTAAATCAGAATAACATCTCGAGCACCTGGAAGAAGCCTTCAACATAATTGACAGATACAGGATGAAGTTAACCACTAAGTGTGTATTTGGTGTCAATTCAGGTAAATTCTTGGGTTATGTGGTCACTCGAAGAGGGATAGAAGCGAATCAGACCATATCAAGTCAATCCTCAAAATCCCCTCACCTTCTAGCCCAAAGGATGTCATGCGACTAGCGGGGAGGATAAAAGCACTTAATAGGTTCATCTCCAAGTCTACGGACAAAAGTTTTATATTATTCTCAGCCTTAAAAAAGGAAAATAACTTCGAGTGGACCCTAGCCTGTGAAAAATCTTTGAAATGACTTAAATGATACCTTAACTCCCCACCTCTGTTGTCAAACCCACTTTACGGTAAGAGGCTTTTTCTCTACCTGGGAGTCTTGGAATAAGCAGTCAGTGCAGTCCTGATTAGAGAAGAGGAGTGAGCGCAATACCCAGTCTATTATGTGAGTAAAGCACTGCTCAATACGGAGTCCCGCTATCCTCTAATGGAAAAATTGGTGTTAAATTTGATAACAGCTGCAAGGAATCTTCGACCCTACTTTCAGGGGCACCCAATTATGGTATACACCATGTAACCAATGAGAAGCATACTCCATAAACCGAAGTTATCTGGTAGATTGACGAAGTGGGTAATTAAACTCGAGGAACACAACATCACGTACCTACCCAGGACTACCATCAAATCTCAAGTCTTAACGGACTTTGTAGCCAACTTCAGCCCCAACCTACTGGCTGTAACCGAAAATGAAGTATGTTCTATCCATTTGAGCATCCCCTGGAAACTTACAGTCGATGGATCCAGTAAAAAAAGGTGCGGCTTAGGGATAGTGATCATTACTCACGAAAGTGACATACTACTGCAGCAATCAAGTGCGATTTCAGAGTCACAAACAACGAGGCTGAATATGAAGCGTTGATAGCAGGACTAACCTTGGCCAATGAACTTGGAGCCAAAAATATAGAAGTAACGTCTGATTCACACTGATTGTCAATCAATTCCAAGGTTCGTATCACGCACGAGATCCACATATGGCAACCTACTTGCAAAAAGTAAGAGATATTCAGTCAACGTTTGAGGAACTCACTATAACCCAAGTCCCAAGAAGCAAGAATTCCCAAGCATTGGCCACCCTTGGTTCAACGATGCACGGAGATAAACCGTGATCAATACCGGTAGTGTCCTTGAATTGGACAAAAATTTGGAAAGAAGAAAAAGATATCGCCTCAATCTATTCAGTCGACTCGTGGATGACACCAATAATCAAATATCTACAAGAAGGTGAACTCCCGGAAGACAAACTACAAGCCAGGAAAATCTAGAGGCAGACTGCAAGGTTCATTTTATTCCACAGTCGGTTGCTAAAATTATCATTTTCTGGACCTGAGATGCCTCACTCATGATGAGGCGCAACATATGTTGACAGAGCTACATGAAGAAGAATGTAGGAATCATTTCGGAGGAATGAGTTTGGCATAACGAGCCCATTTTACAGGCTATTACTGGCCTACGATGAGGGTCGACTCTGCAGAATTCACTAGGAAGTGTGAAAAATGTCAAAGGTTTACTCCAGTCTCACACCTCCTACCAGAAAGACTCAATCCCATCTTATCTCTCTGGCCGTTCATGAAGTTGGGAATAGAAATCATTGGGAAACTTCCAACCGCCCCAGGACAGCGAGTCTACATGGTTGTACTTATAAATTACTACTAGAAATGGATCGAAGTAGAATCGTTCACCAGGATACGTGACAAAGAGGCACAGACATTCATCTAGAAGAATATCATATCTCGATTTGGCATATCAGGAGAAATTATGACTGATAATGGTTTGCAATTCATCAGCCATCATTTTCAGGATTTCTGTAAAAACTGGGGCATAAAGTTAAGCTTTTAACCCCACGCTTCCCACATGCTAACTGCTAGGCTGAGTCGTCTAACAAAACAATACTAAACACTTTGAATAAAAGATTAGAGAGAGCTAAAGGTGCATAGGCAGATGAACTCCCGGGAGTATTGTGGTCTTACAGGACAACGGCCAAGTCGTCTACTGGTGAAACCCTATTTTTTCTAGCGTTTGGTACAGAGACAGTAATACCAACTTTAGAAACCATCTCATCCCCACGCTACCAATGGCTCAATGAGGAATCAAATCGACAACTTATGAATTACAGTCTCGATACAATTGATAAAGTGACGGACCGAGCTTTCATTCAACTAGCTGCCCATCAATAGAGGATGGCCAGATACTTTGATAAAAATCTCAGGAGCAGAACTTTCAAGGAATGAGATTGGGTCCTACGCAGAGTTTTCTAAAACACCAATGGGGTTGGAGATGGTGAACTGGGACCGAACTGGGAAGGTCCATACCTCATCGCCAAAATCATTGAGAGATGAGCCTACAGATTACAATCATGGAAGGAACACTCATCCGCAACAGTTGAAACACCATTCATCTTAAGCGATTCTACTGGTAATATATATGTGTCTACTTAGTTGTCTTTTAAGTATGAAATAAATGCTTTTTTATTTGCAAAAGTTCATTCGATAT
>SKCR01039272.1:0-54729 GCA_019454045.1 Zanthoxylum bungeanum | reverse complement strand
ATATAGTATTTCATCAAATGATTTAAAATTACACCCATACTTTATATCCATGGGTTAGACCCATTTCCGCTACCCGGGGCACCGATCCGACCCTAGGGGTTCCACAACTGCCCTAACACCATAGTCGATTAGGAGCATGAGATCGAGAAGTTTAGTTCTGTAGTCACTAGAGTATGAGTCTGTCATGATAATTTTATTGTTCACATTCAGATAGAATGCATGTATGTCGGTATGAGTCAAGTTTAAATATATATAATGTTATTTATATAAAGTATAAGTATTTATTTAATATATGTTATAATAACATAGTTAAAAGGAATAATCAAGGAAGTTTAGAAATGGTCAGAGGCTCGGGGTTGTGATGAGGATCTATCACATGTCGGTAACGTCTCCGCACTGAGGATGTTACAGTTAGAGTGCTTGGTCCTCTTTCCTCATGATATTTTCAAGCCTTTTTTAATTAATATGTCCACAAATATATAAAATCTAAAATATATTAGAATACATTAGACACATAAACTTATAGTACAAAAAATCAATAAATCTACTTCCACCTTTCATGAGAGATTTATTCTCACTTTTTCAAGAAATATTTTTCCATATATATATATCTATATATATATATTATTTTTAGTATCCACTCACCAGGTCGTTAAAACGATCTGACCCCCCGAACTCCACAGTTTATTTTACAGGTTGCTTTATCTGGTAGCCATAGTTGATTAGGAGCCTGAGATCGAGGAGTTGAGTTTACTGCAGTCACTAGAGTATGAGTCTGTCAAGCTAAGTTTATTATTCGCAATCAAATAGAATGCATGTATGTCGGTATGAGTCAAGTTTAAATGTATATAATGTTATTTATATAAAGTATAAGTATTTAATTAATATATGTTATAATAACATAGTTAAAAGGAATAATCAAGGAAGTTTAGAAATGGTCAGAGGCTCGGGGTTGTGGTGAGGATCTATCACCTGTCGGTAATGTCTCCGGACTGAGGATGTTACAGTTAGAGTGCTTGGTCCTCTATCCTCATGATATTTTCAAGCCTTTTTTAATTGATATGTCCACAAATATATAAAATCTAAAATATATTAGAATACATTAGACACATACACTTATAGTAAAAAAAAATCAATAAATCTACTTCCACATTTCATGAGAGATTTATTCTCATTTTTTCGAGAAATATTTGTCCATATATATATATATGTGTGTGTTATTTTAGGTATCCACTCACCATGTCGTTAAAATGATCTGACCCCCCAAACCCTACAGTTTTTTTTACAGGTTCTTTTATCTGGTGAGCCATAGCCAATTAGGTGTAATTTTTGGGAACGGTTCTAGAAGATTTTCGAATTGCAGTTTAGAATTTGGAACTGAATAAAATTCGGAAATATGACTTTATGTGTTGGAAAATAGGTTGAAATATTTTAAAGTGAAGTTTTGCCGCGTTGGAAAACGCTCAGTTTCGAGAACCGATTACGTGATTTCTGATTTTATCGTTATACACATAAAATTTTGTTGTTTCGGCTATTAAAATTGCAAACAAACTCCGATTGAGCTGATTTATGAATGATTGGACTCAATTTTTCGAGACGAACAACTTTCGTGTTGAACACTTTTCGAAATTTGCATAAGAAGGTCTTCAAAAATATGAAATTTCTAGAAAGTTCTATGGAAGAGACCTAATTGTAATTTTCGGGGGTTAAGATGTAATTTCAGAAACTTCTTTAGAAATATCCATAATTTCCCTTAATTGCCAAAAAGGCATAACTTCCCAAAACCCTCAAGCTGGCACCCCACCCCAAATTTGAAGCTACTGGTTTCTGGTTGCGCTGTGTATCCGCATCGGTGCGGGGGAGCATCCGGCCACTACGCATCTGACTGTGGTCGGCATCGACGTAGAAAATGTCGTAAACGATGACGAAATGGAGATAGACACGCGGGAATGGGTTGTTCGATCTCGGCTCATTGCTTCATTTCACAACCCGAGCCACCCTCTAAATCGAAGCTCTCGGAGAGTACTACAAGATGACATTGATGATTTTTCTGATCCATGCTCGGTTGCACGTGAAATGAGGGAGGAAGATTCAGATGAATAATGACCCATGATGAACAATAGCTCCGATCGAAATTTTATCGATTCCAGGGCGTTCGTGGGATCGTTGGGAGTCTGTATATGGCCTCGAAATCTCAATAAGAACTCCTGGTAAAAATCCACAAATTTCAAGTTTTCCGTTAAATGTTCGGATGCATCCAGTAGTTTCGTAGAGTAGCGTAATGATATAAATGAATTTTTTATGTATTAGTATATTGAATATGAGCATTCAGTAGAATCCGAGTGAAAACAAAATAAATTATATTGATCCGATATATTATGCCAGTTTTTGATAAAAGTGGGTTTTCCGTATATTAATATATTTTTGATCGTAATGATGGATATGAGTCATATGTGATGATAAGATAGTGTGTAGATAAAACCGAGTAGGTTCGGGACCATTCCGTAGCGTTTGCGGAAACATTTTCGGAAGATTTTCCAAAAAATACGTAAACCAAGAATTTAGGTAACTAGTGGCCTGGAATTCTTTGTAATGGTGTTTGAAGATTATCAAAACTCAAAACATTGAAAACAGACTTGATTTGGTTGTACCGGAAAGATCTGTGATTTTGTCGTAGTTTAGTCGAGAACTCCATAAGTTATGATTCTGACGGCTTTTCGCTATTTGTTTTGGCATACTTGATTAGGACCTGGAGTGCCCGTGAAGCCAGGTAAGTAACTCATTTGATGAGAGCTTAATGGGCGATTTTGTATTTTGAATATACATATATATGAGTCTAGATGATTGATATGTTAGGTTAAACAGAAGATAGTTAAAAAGTAGTTTGAGAATGAGTTCAAGGTTATGTGTAGTTAAGTGAAAAGACCATCGCATGTATGAATTTTGTTATTTTCGTGATACGAAGTAAGAGGTTTAATGATATTAATGTCTATATGTATGTATTGACGTGTTTGAAGTGAAATGTTTGATAAGCTTAATGTCTATGTGTATGTATGAATGTACGTAAATGTATGAATGTGTAACTATATGAAATTGTGTATGTGAATGAATGTGAAAATGTATAAGTATATGAGTTTGTATTCGTATATGCATATGATGTTAAGATATGTATATGTTAGATATGTTCATTTGGTAAAGACACTATATCAAATGTTCCTAGATAGAGATTCTGAAATGAATATGTTTGATCATTAAAAGAAAGTTATGAGGACTATCAAAGGTATGACATTTGAATTATGTAATAGGATGTATATTCATATGTTTGAAACATATGTTTGAATGTGAGTGTTTGAATCATGTTTTGAAATGTTTGTTATGGATGTGCTTGTGGATGAGAAGTCGTGTGATGAGTTTGGTGTGCCGTGATATGTATGCATGTTTGTATGTTTAATTGATTGATGTTCTCGTGGTATAGTAGTCGAGCTGTTTAGGAATCCGTTCGGACGAAATTCATCTCATACATATTCTAAAATAGGTAATGAGTCACGTACGAGAATTATGTGTGTAAGCCAGCCATATGTGTATATTGTTGGATGATGTGATCTTGGATGTACCGATTGTTATGTGTGCTTCGTGTTTGGTAAATATGTTTGACTGTATGTATGTGTATGACAAAACTCGTGATATGTGTGGATTGTGTATGCGTATGTGAAATGAATGGGTGATTTGAAACTGATGCGAATATCAGAGGTTATAAAGCGTGTTTGCTAAGTTGTATTGATATGTACGTATATGTGTAAGGATTCTGAAATTGTATCTGCATGTATATAAAAAAGTGTGCTATGGTATGTGTGAAGGTATATGAAACCCAAGTGTTAAGCCATTGTAAGGTTATCATGGATAAAAGAAGGTTAAAGAAAGATTGTTTTGATATTGAAGAAAGAGGTTTTGGTATTTCGGACAGTTTGTAACTAACAGAAGAAAGTTTGTTAGATTCACTGATTTGATGATATTTCAAAGATATTTAATGTGATAAGTATTAATAGATGACTTCATATCTCAACATTAAAACGGTTTCGATATTATATGACGTACTTCGTGATTTCGAATCCATGTTTCGTGTGCTTTGAATCTTTAGCTACTACATCAACAATATGTAAATATGAAAATTTGATATGGGTAAAGTATAAAGGATAATATAATATTGATAATTCTAAGGCTCGTAATAACTTGAAAACTCTGAAAAATTTCTAGTGGGATTAATTTGTATGTTTTGTTTGTAAAGCTTGCATGGTTACTTACTGAGTTTTTATAACTCACACCAAACCAGTTTGCTAGTTTTGCAGGTTGGCTTCAAAATTGATCAACCATGAAAATTTTGGAAGTCATGCTCGAGACGCGGATCACCCAAGCGGCAGTCACCCTCGCAAGTGTCCTGGGAGAAGTTATAGAAGTTTTAAAAAGTTTAGAATATTTTGGTTATTGTTTTATTTTGTCGTGCTGAGCACGTAGTTTGTATATATATTTTAAGTAAATGTTTTGATTGCTTATGATGTTGTGGGCACTGAGCTCTTAAATGTTGATAGATGATATGAGCACGGAGCCCTTAGGTGGTGATTTTGATGTGTTGGTGTGGACCTGAGGTCCATTTTGATATATGATGTTTGTTTTATGTTCGTTTTGGTGCTGGACTGAGATACATGTTGTCCATTTTTAGGATACATCATGCCGAATTTTCGGTAAATTCAGAGGCTTATGGAGATGGGTCAATCATGTCTCCTGCCGATAGCATCCTGTCTCTGGCGGGGTGTTACATTAGGAGCATGAGATCAAGGAGTTGAGTTTACTGGAGTCACTAGAGTATGGGTTCGTCATGCTAACTTTATTGTTCGCATTCAGATAAAATGCATGTATGTCGATATGAGTCAAGTTTAAATGTATATAATGTTATTTATATAAATTATAAGTATTTATTTAATGTCTGTTAGAGTAACATAGTTAAATGAATAATCAATGAAGTTTAGAAATTGTCAAAGGCTCGGGGTGGTACTGAGGATCCATCATCTGCCGGTAACGTCTTCGCACTGGAGATGTTATAGTTAAAGTGCTTGGTCCTATATCCTCATGATATTTTCAAGCCTTTTTTTAAATAATATGTCCACAAATATATAAAATCTAAAATATATTAGAATACATTAGACACATACAGTTATAGTACAAAAAATCAATAAATCTACTTCCATCTTTTATGAGAAATTTATTGTCACTTTTTTGAAAAATATTTGTCCATATATATATACTAGATATTGCCCGTGCCTACGGCACAGTGTTACAAAATTTACAAAGAGATTAATATTCTGTTATTTAATCTGTTTGTTAAATTTTAGAGATATTCTATAATGAAATGATTTTATTTTTTTAAATAAATGATTTTATTCTTTAATTTATTTGGTAGTTTTCATTTTTCATTTTTATAGAGATTCTATAATGGAAAGATTCTTTATCAGCCATTAGATTATAATGAAATGATCTGAGCCGCCAATTAAGCCACATAAAAATAACATTTGGATACATTATCTCTCTTAATCCTAACCATTAGTTGCCTTCTCTTTCCTCTCACACCATTGTGTTTTATAATATATATATATATATATATATTATATCTCACTTCTCAAGAGATATAGGTTCATATTTTTATAAATAATAATATTTTGAGCCTACAGAGACCCGAACTCATAACCTTAAGGGACTACTAGCCCAAATGTCAAATGTGAGATCTTTCCATCTCAAACAGATGTCATGATAATTAAATCTTCAATAAAAATATTTGACTAAATCCCTCAATTTCTTGTCTCAACAAACAATAGAGATGCATTTATTGAGAGACTATGTCCCACTAGTAAAATAGTTTCTTCTTGAAAGGTCTAAAATAACCAAATTCCAAAGTTTCGCCTCTCAATGATTTGTTCTCACATATCCGAAATGCTTTCTACTAGTTAAGGAGTTCATCACTTATAAACACATCTCAACATCCTCATTGATCAGAAACATCACACATTTTTATAACTTTGATATAATTTATAACAATTTGGCCCCATCAACCGAGTAGATATTATCCATTTTATACACATAACTCGTCATGATTTTGCTACTGAATTTTACAACTCAAAACAAGCCTATTGAATTAGTAAAACCCATAACTTATAAGGTAATCCTCTTTTTGGTAGGGATATTCTGGTAATCGTACGACAAAAACTAACTCCACCGGCATTCAAATAGTCGATGAGAGGACCTTAGCTATTGAATTAAAAAGGCAGGGCCGACCATATATTTATTCATGGCGGCAATTTGACGTTTGAATCCATGAAATACACATGCTTCAACTTCAATATCTCTACGATCATCTCAACCAAATCATTTATGACATTGTTTCATTACGACATTACTATTTTTCTACAAACTAGCAAATCTCATCTTAAAGACTGATTTTAACATTTCAAAATTGTCATTTGGCTCCAATAGTGCCAATATTTAATACACAATTAAGAATGTTACAAGTAATTCAAGGCGTTTTTATTATATATAATTAGGTGGGTATTCATTTTTTTTTTTTTATAATCGTTGGAAATACCGCCGCCAAACTACCCATTTCGGACTTAAGTGAAGTATGTAAAAAAAATAATAATGTTGAAACTAAACCCGTTACTCCTCATGTCGGGTGTTGAAGGTCACACTAGCTGCCCAAAAACCAATGGATATTAAAGATCATAATTTTCAAATCATTTGATTTAAAGGAAAACATGGGTGTTAATGATATAATCGTAAAATCAGCGGATAATTTTTTGATACAATGGAAATATGGATTACGTGTAAGGATGACAAGAGGCCATATATGATACGAGATGATAATAACTATATCCATTTTTAATATACAGGTTCCATGCAGCCATTTTCACACGCTATTTTTACCTTTAATAGTATGTGAATGTCAATGTTTATATCTAATCGTCTTTACAACGGGTTTAGAAAATTATACTCGTCCTCGACTCTAACACACTATGGCCCCGCGGGCCCTTATGCCTAATGATGATCAATAATAAATATATGCCATGTGTAATTGTATTGAATATAACTAATATTTATTTGATACTTTTAGTATTTTAGTACGAGTGATAAAATATTTTTAAATTATTATATGGGTGATATCATTTTTCCAAATTCAAAAAGTGAGAGGATAAGTTAGCCAACTCAAACCCAACAAAATTTTGATGAGTCCAGTCCCACTAGCTTTAATTACAACATGATTTAATAGGCCAAAAGCTGATTTGGGGACCTCAAAACGCCTACTTACCATAACAATGAAGCCATTTTGGTCACATGTCGAGCTTTTCAACACTAGCATAGACTTATTTATCATTATTGGAGCTTCAAGCTAACTTTGGATTGCAAGCTATCAAATCCTTTCTCATAGGATAATTGGGGCACCCAAGAACTCCAAGCACTGCTCCATTTGCTATCAATGCTAAAGCAACAGCATATTGATCCACTTCGTACAAACCCCAATGTGCCATCTACAGGTTCAAGTGCCCAAATTCTTCTTCTGCCATGTTGTGAGAGTTGTGGGCTGTCCGCCGACTCCCTTGAAGTTTCATTGGTCTATTTGGTGGGTACCATTGCGGTAGCTTGTCGGATAATTGCCTTATTTTCACTCCTAAATGAGAGAAAGAAAGAGGGAATATGTTCGGATATCGATTATTCACTCTATGAGATGAGTGACTATTTTTACTCCCAAAAGACTAAAATCAACCGTAACTATATTACATTAATTACTATAAGGATTATTGGTTGTATCAGATGAGATATGTACTTTTAGTTTTATGAAATTAAAACATAAAATGAAACCTTAATTTAAAAAAAAAAACCATCGTCCGTAATCTAAATTGCTGACAGGTTATCGTGCAAGAGAAGGTTACGAAAACCAATTATTATGTAAACTATCAGATCAGGTATAAATTTTAACTTTATATTCAGCTAAAGGAAATTTATTCTAAGCAATTTGAAATCAGCCTATCATTTCAAAGGCAAAATTACAACCTCAATTGGTTTTAAAAAGTACACAAATATCACAAGGCTAACAAATATGTTCACAGTGCGGCAAAAATGATTTTAAATGCTTATGAACTTGAATCGAGGTGTTGCACTTGCACACTCCTTTCCTCAAGAATTATAAACCGAAAGAATAATGAAAACTCTCTTTTTCTTTGGATAAGCTTTAGACTATCTTATTATGTCTAAAGACAAATGAAAGAATTGAATGCAAATTTACTAAGTGAAGGGATCCATTTATAGAGATGGAGGGTTCTTATTGAAGAGATACCTTTAGGCTTAAGAATGCAATTTTTTAAAGGATTATAACCTTTCAATGTTCTCTTACAACTCAAATGGTTATATCCTTTCACTCTAAGAGATATATCTCTTCAATTTGTGTCTTTATTAAAAGTCACATATTAAGAGACATGTCTTTTTAATTAGACACCCTATAAATATTCTTAATCTAAATATTAATATCGAGAGTTTCCTTGAAAAATAACTATACCGGAATATGTAGCTTTCACCTTGAACATTTCCTAGTAACTAACTATCGGATTTACTTGGCAAACAGTGACCATAGTCTTCAATTGTTCAACTGTTGGTGCAAACCAAGACAATAGCCATTACACAGTTTTACTTCGACCATTTCCTGTTGATGGACACTAAAAAGTGTACATTTATTAAAGAGAAGATAATCATTTTACACTTATAGTTTCATTAATCCCCATAATTTAGCACATTTGTGAAATAATAATTAAATTTATGTTTTATATATTTTTATTGTGATTTTAATTTTTTATGTAGGTGAAATAATACTTTGGATGCATAAGTAGAAAAATAGATGTGACATTTGGATTTTGGAGGGCAGAAACTTAAAAGGGCGTTCTAACAGTGTACAATTTCGGAAATTTCAACTTTCCACAATTTTTATATTTTGGCCATAACGTTTTACTCCGATATCGGATTGAGGCGATTCCAGTTCCAGATGAAAGAAGATTCAAATATCTACAACTTTATTATTTACAAGATTTTCTAGTTCTGAAGTTTTCAAGGCCGAAATTGATGAAAAATCTAAAGTTTGTTATATAATTATTAAAGACAAAGAAAAAAAAAACAAAAAAAAAATAAAAAAAAAGGTGGGAAATGACATTCCACTTTTCGGTGGATTGTCAATTCCCACCAATTATGTTAATTTAAAAATTGCTTTTGCAATTTGCAAATTATACGGAGGGTGCTGAGCCCCTCTACTATAAATAGAAGTATTCGACATCTTAGAAAATCAGCCTGGGATTCCATAATTTTCTCTGAAACTTTGTGGAGTTCCAGCTCTTATGTATTTTATTTTTTTTAAGATTTCTTGTAATTTATTTTTCTTTCAGTAATAAAATTATGTGTGTTTTTATTCAAATCATGAGTAGCTAATTTCATCATGCTAGAGTAATGAGTGAAGCTCTTAATATGAAAATATAGATTAATCTCATTTATATTATAATATATGAATTGTAATCTAAAAACTAATATTTAATTTAAATCTGGATTAATTATTGACAAACTGTGTTATTGTCTATATGGCTGGTTTTATCTATTTGGCATTATTGAGTACCTAACTAGACTTGTTATAGATAAATATTTTCACTCCCTTTATGACTGGTTTTATATGTTTTGTCATAATTAATTCATGACATAAATTAATTCATGACATAAATTAATTGGGTAATAATGATAATTTATATATTATAAAAAGTAAGATTTCTAAATTTGAAATATTAAAAGTGGATCCCCTACCCCCAACATTTTATTTTATTGTTGCAGTCCAATTTAAAAATTGTCAATCGTTTTAAATAATTCAGTGTTTTTATTATCACTCAAATTATTATTTTATTTTACTAACTTTATTCCATGTGGATCGACCCCAGACTTTTCAGGTTATTTTATTACATCGACACTCTTATACTTTGGAGTAAAAAACCACTTTGTGAATATGTCAAATTTTGGGTGCCGTTGCCGGGGAAAATAATTTAGTAGATAGAATAATAATTTAACATCCTTATTTTTTTCCTTTATTTTATTTTATTTTATTTTTTCTGTATTTTCTAAATCTCATTTCTTTCTTCTTTGCATTTGTGTAGATCCAATATGTCCTGATTGATCTTAAATGAATCCTGAACCCAGACACCCCATATACAGACAAACCCTGTACTTGATTCTTCAAGGTTACAGGAGATTAAAAAACTCAATTAAAATGGAGCATGTATTTTGCCAAAAAATTTCTTGAACCATCCCCATCTAGAGATTCCTCCATAATTTTTTATGAGAACCTAATTCAAGAAATTGAGGCAGCTGAACGAGAATTTTAATTGAAATCTGAATTGACAAGAATCAAATGATATTTTTAGATCTAATCACTACATTTGTATTTTCTCTTCTTTTCTTTTATTTTGTCATTTTTTTTGTATATAATGCATTTGCATATTTAAATTTTAGCATAAAGTCTGCATTTAGGTTGCATGAGACATTGGTCTCAATCATCTAGCAGTAGATTGAATAGAGAGTCTCCATCACCTTCATCATCAATCAAAATGACCGAGAACTAAAATGAAAAACCACATACCCGAGATGAAAATCCAGTTGATCCGGTAGTACATGAGTCTTAGCATGGCGATCTTAATCATCGTAGGACACTCAGACAATTCATGAATCCCACTAGGACAAGATCATGATCTTGTATTGCTTTCCCCCAGATGCATCACATTTCAATTTTAAATCAGGTATCATCCAATTTTTACCCACATTTGTAACACCATGATAATCCCAATGACTACTAAGTTATGGATGGCATAGTACATGATGTAATCATGTTCAAACATATACGTCAAGAAATGACTTTTGGGACACTCGGCAAATTCCTTGCAGTTCCGATGCGGAATTTAGCTTACGTTCCATTCCGAACAACCCTTAGTATTTGGGGCATAACGTTTTCATACGATCTCCGATTTTTATGAATTTTATATCGACGGAAATCTAAGATCTAGACCTACAACTTTCGTGTACAACTTTTGTGTTGGAACTTTTTCCAGATTCGAACCAGAAATAGGTCAAAAATACAGCTCAAAATTCAGATAAATAGTACCCGAGGACTAATCTAGAAAACTCTCCAAATTTTTTATTTTTTTTCCATTAAATAATTATTTACTCAGCCCTTAGTATAAATAAGGGCCAATATTCATTCATCAGGAAGAAGAGAAAAGAATGGAGAAACCGTGAGAAAGAAATGAAGAAAGAAGATGAGAGAAAAATGAAGATAGGAAGAGCGTGCAAGTTTTCTTTCTCATTATCTCGACCAATTCATGGAAAAACCAAATGTGAAATAAGTGCAAGGTGGGGAAGGCAAGCCTTAAAAGAACTTACTTGGAGTAGAAAATTGATCAAGTCAAGGTAAGATGATACTTGACCCAAACTTGTAATGTTGTTGTTTTGATGATTTGATGATTAATGAGTATTGTTGGATTGTGATTGATGTTGTTTATGTGGTTATGGTGTAGAGAAAATAAGGATTGTAAGAAACTCCCAAATTAAGAAAACCCTAAACATTGGATTAGATTGTAGTCTATGGAATTGGATATTGGGACTTGATGATATTAGAATAAATGGATTGGGTATGGGATGGATAATATGAAATGAGATTAGTTTAAGTTGAGTTTGAGTTATGATGATGATAGTGGTGGTTGTTTTGGTAGGTTATTGAAGAGTTGATGCTAGACCCTGAAATCGGCTTAACATCGCGACGCTCAACACTCAGCGTTGTGACACGTAAAAACCAGAGGCTCATTTATCATTTAGATTACTTGAATATATAAATGATAAAAGTCCTTATGATTAGTTCCGGATTAATAAGATATGAGACAATATCAATCCATTAAAGGTTTAATTATTAAATATCGATAGTCGTAGTATTATCGAGACTGGACATCGATAATGCGGAATAGGCTAGTATTATACTTGTGCATGTTATGAAATCGTAACAACATAGTTCTAATATATTTGGGTATTAGATACTCATGCAAGTGTAATATGAGGTTCTGTTTACCGATGGTACGAGAACAGCTTCACTCTGGATAGACCCCTCAGAATCCCATTGGTAGTATGACTATGTGTCTATAGGAATCCGAATCAGGGTAGGTGTATTTGGTCTTAACCTGAGACTTGCATCGCTAATACTTGCGACAATTAGTACACTTTGGTTTTGGTCGTCCGAGACTTTAACAGGTTATATGTACACCTCTTCTGGGTTTATTGGGAATCGTAGTGTATTGGGTGTGATGTCAAGATGGAAGTGTCACTTTAGTCATATGGAGATGATGATCACGCAAGGATAGAGAACTGGTACTCTAATATGTTACAACTATCGGGATAATATGACAAGGTCATGATTATCCGATTAAAGAGACTAGTTGCTAGTGATCTGATATATGCTTCGTACGGGGCAGACACAATTCCAGCCCCAGGCCTAGCATGTGACATCCGATGCTGGATCGTAATACGCAATACTTTGTATACTACGCATGATATAGATTATATATTTCGTAGAAGAATATTTCTGGAGAATTGGGTAGGCACGGTGCTTTGCTAGAGGCCAACCATGTCTTGTAAATCGGTGAGAATGTGGTACCAGGTACGTGTTGGGGTTGGTGCTCAGAGCGCCAATCCGGACCATATTTATGTCTGATTCATGAATATGAAAAGCCATTTTTTTCCATAATATTACTTTCTTAGTGGTTACACCTCTTGTTTTTATATACGTATTTGATCTAATTACTATTAGATTGAAACTAAATGTGGTTTAGTGATATGTATATATTAGACAAAGGCCCAATAGTATATAATGCAGTACACAGTTACAAAGTTAGTTTGTAATTGACATTGGGAAATATCACTGCTAAATGTATATTATCAAATATAGTTCTTGGTCAAGATTTACTAACACGGGTCGGTTAGTCAAATCCGTTGAGACCAGTACATGTCGTATATCGTGACTTGGTCTGATGGTTTATCCCAATGAACCATGAGTCTTGTGAGACTCGTATAGACGTGTAGGTGTTTATAGTGGATAAAGACTGAACGACTCACCGAAGATTCTTAATGGATGGTACACCAACGTCAATAAGAATCTTCTCGGGTTGAGTAGCATAGTGGTCCTTCGACTTGAGACACCACTGTGGATGTATGAGACATCCTCCACACTTAGATGGCAGTCGCGTCACCGATCTATTTAGATCAAACCTCCGCCTGTTCGTTGGGTGTGGACCGATCCTCAGGATATTCTGTGTGTATCAATATATGATTCATCAGTTCTGTGTACAGAGCATATGTAGTCCATATATGATTAGCAGTCTGTTAAATTTGTGGCCACAATATACTTCGGAAGTAAGTTCCGAATGTTATTTAGAGATTGCTAATAGATCGTCGACGAGATAATACCTATAGAGATTTGACGTTTACATCTATATCTCTGGGATTATCCGGATACCTGTGACGGAGAGATTATACGTATACAATGACCTCGACTTGTATGATTCAACGAGTTTATCCGTGGTCGTCATAATTTACGGGTGGGTAAATTATGGACACGAAATTAGATTTTGTGACGGATATACCTGAATCTAGAGAGTCTCACTAATGAAATATACTCGTAGAGCACTAGGGCAACTTTTATGAATAATGATGATTATTTATAAATCGTTTAAACGTTAAACGAAAAATACATGCGAACGGGCTGAACCGTCATTTCCTAATTAATGTGTATTTGTATTTAATATATGATATTATTAAATACACATTAATAAATTGTCAAATAAAGGTATTTGACATATATCATTATATATGTATTTGAGATATTTAAAGTAAATATAATACATATATTTGAGATATTTGTATTTAATTAATTAATTAATTAATTGTTAAATGATTAATATAATTAAAATATAAATATCTCACCAAATGATAAAGTTAGGAAATGATTATAAGTGTTATTGTTGACTTTAAAGTAAAGGAAATGGTAGTCAAATTGGATTTGACTTCCTTGGATATTTATTTTAAATTGTTTAAATTGAAATATTTTTTCCTTTATTTTTATCAATTTTGGCCATCACCCTAAATTAAATATAATTGTTATTTTTTTAAAGTTGCAATTGTTGACTTGTTGAATAATTCATTAAAGTGTAATGATTTAGAAAACAAGTTGACAAGTTGTAATTTAAATGAAATAAAAATATCATATCTAGATATTATTGTCTCCAAATTCGGCCAAGGGCTATTTGGGAGAGTATTATTGTTTTGTTTCATCTTTTTGGGTTAAAAACAAGTTCATTAGATGCCAAATAAAACATAAAAGAAGATGAGAGAAAAGCTTGAAGGCTAAAGAAGAAGCTTGGAAAAATCATGTTTTGTAAGTTTTCTTCAAAGTCTTCAACATGAAATATGTTTCTAATATGCTTAGCTTCATTTTTTGATGCTTTGATTTTATCTCTACTCTTATAGTTTGTGTTTTTATGGTTGTGATCTTGAATGAAAGATTGATGCATGTAAGTAAGCTTGAAATGGTTTCAAAGCTTCACTTTTGATTTTTGGAAAATCAAGTTGTCATTCTAGAGTTGGTAAGCCACTCCTTGGTGACCTAAAATAATTCTAGAGTTGTTTCAAAGTGGCGAGGCTAGATTGGTGAAGTATTGAATGGATTAAAGTGTTGGATTTTGTAAATTTGGTGAAATTGGACAATTTGATGAAATTGAAAAATTAGGGTTCAAACCCACTCCAAATTTGGGGCTTTTCATATATGTGATGTATTATGGTATGAATATGATGCATGTAATTTTTGGGTGATTGGATTTGATCTTGGCATGTTTTGAACAAAAGGGACCAAAATGCAATTACTTGAAAAATTTGGGGTGCTCACGGCAATTACTCAAAAATTGGGGATTTGTGTTAAATCTGATTTTGATGCATTAGATGTGTTGAAAAATATTTTAGAAATGATTTAGAATCATCCAAAATTATATTTGATAATTTTTGGGCTAAAATAATCAATTTACAAAGTTTTGGGGGAATTTGGTAATTACTAAACTTTGATCTCTTGTGTAATTTTTCAGAATTTGATAATTTGATAATTAAATAAATAAGTTTATTTGATTGATCCGAGAAAAAATTGGAAATCGGAAAATTTGATTTTCCACTATTCCGCTGCATTACCGATATTCCCCCTTAAAACCCCATCAGTACGCACGTGTTCGGATAGTCCGATGACCGTATTTAATGCCAACATATCCATGGATCTCTTGGGTCGTATCCCAAAGATTCACCGATGACATTTGACTCGAACAAAATTAATCTAGGATTAATTATGAGAAAGAAAATTAATCTGGGATTAATTGCGGCAAGAATTTATCTCGGATAAAATTCTAATAAAAGAGAGAACGCGATTAATTTGGAATTAATCGATTAAATAATATATTCGATATATTAATTGAAATCGGATTTCAAAGCGGAATTAAAATTGGATTTTATTTCGGGCGAACGAATTAATTTAGAATTAATTCGCGAGCGACTTTCGTAATAATTTTGCTAGGCATTATTTTTAATTAAATTGGATTTAATTACGTCGCGACGGAAAATTCGTTTAATTGGATTAAACGAACCCGAGCCCGAAGTGTGTTGAGCAAGCCCACTTGAATTTTGAATTTAAAGTGGGGCCCACCAACTTACATTAAGTGTCTACTTTGTGATGGACATCTAGTCACCTTTTTGGTGATGGAAGTAGTTGAATACATTAATTGTATTTTTCCCTCCAACACACTTTATCTTTTGGAAAAGATATACACCATTTTGTAAGTTGATTTTGGTATGTGTTTTAGAAACAAAATATATAAAAAAACCAAAACTCTCTCTTCTCCTCTCATGTGGTCGAAACTCTCCCTCTCTTGTTCATGATTTTTGCTTCAAAAATCTTCATTGCTAGCCCATAAGGAGTCAAGATAAAGGTGATAGGGATTCTTACCCTTGAGTTGGAACTCAAAGCAAGCTTGGATCTCTTCTCAAAGATCAAAACGTTTTGAACTTCATACATCCATCCAACTGATCATTGTAAGTATTTTCTGCAACTTCTTTCAGTATTCACACATGAAATCTGACTTATAGATCATTGGCATGTTCTAGGAACCCAACAATGGTATCATGAGTCAATTTTAAGCATGATTTATTTTAGGGTTTATATACTTTAATTTGGGTTATTTTGCTTGGAGCTGATTTTTCCAAATTGATGTTTGGTTATGTTTAGATTATGATAACTTAGAGTTATGCATGATTAGATTTGAGAAAAATTAATTGGATCCATTTTCCAAAAATTTGTAGCTTGGCCGAATACACCCTAATGAATAACTCATGGTGATTTTTGATTTTAGACCATTGGATGTGTTAAAAGCATGAATAAATTGATTGTTGATTTAATTAGATTGAAATCAAATTGGTGAATTTTATGCAATTGCCGTGAATAAGAAGCATGGATTAGATTGATTTTGCTTCAATGTATGTTGGACATGAGTGATAAATTAAAGCATGATTAATTAATTAATTGTGTTTTGGAAATATTAATTTAACTAATTAATTGTGGCTAATACACTTTAATTAAAAATCAATGTGAAATTTGGAATTTTGTATTAATTAAAATTAGTCTTTAATTTTGAATTGGGCTAATATTGTTGTATTTGGGCTTAATGGGCTTGGTTGGGCCAAGTTGGTTTAGGACAATTGGATTGGATCCAAATTGGGCCTAAAACCATTCCATAAAGTCCAAATAGAATAATTGGGCCTTTAAATATTTAATTGGGCCTAATGGGCCAAAATTAATTTTATGGCAAATAGGGTGATTCCTTAATTGGGCCTTGGCATTTGGGTTTGATCCATATTGGCCAAAGCCCATGCCTTAAGAATTAATTAAAAGCCCATTGGACTTTAATTAAATTGACATTGGATGTTAATTGGGCCTTTGAGACCCATTAAGATTGGATTTAGAATCTAAGTCTAAAAGGCACAAATATAAGTGTAATTATTTAATTTGGAATTAAATTAGAATTAGTATTGAATACAAATTAAATCGGATTTAAAATTGTAGTTCGATATAATTCAAGAATACGTACTTTGAGTACTTATTCTTAAAACGAGTTGGACTCGCGCAAATCAAATCGTTGTTTGAACATTGGATGGTCATTAATTCAAAGATTAATTAATTGGATTAGATTGATTGAATAACATGCTTTGTGTGAATACATGGATGTATTGTATGAATAATGTATATCAGATGGATATTAGAATGGTGAGGGTAATTTTGGAAATTGTTGTAATAGAATTTATTAAATTGGACCTGCGTGTCCAGCCTTATATCTCTGACTCTTTGTACTTCTCTTCTCACCAATTCCCCTCAATGTAAATGAGGTTTCTTTAATGTATTATGTAATTGGGTAGAAGTTAGAATAGTGCTAGCCGGGGAGAGGAAATGAAGAGATTTGTTCTATGAACAATTTGATGAATATCCATCCGCATATCGTTATTATTTATTTCTCGCCTTATTATGCTTTTAGAATGCATGCTTAAGGGTGTATGATGAAACCTAATCAAAGATAATAAATTGGTTGCCAATTTACGCGAAAAACCCTCAAACAAATATTAAGCGAATTTTTTCCATTGAGTGGTTCTCTCTCAAGATCCAAGATTGGCATTGGTTTGTTGGCCAAAGTCAAGATCAATGTCCATCGCGGATGTGTTTGAACCACGAAAGCTTTGTTCCATATCGATTGTCTTGGGCAAGTTGTGACTTGTTGGCCAAAGTCAAGGTCACTTCTTGTTCATCGACATGGATTACGAAGCTTTCCACTGTCAATGGGTCCTGCTTAACTGGAATCATTAAGCTTGTTGAGCCAAAGCCAAGGCTTAGTTGATTCAGAGGAAAAGGTTAGGAAATATATTGGATATATTGGCATATATATTGTATATATGTTTCGGACTTGGAGGTCCACCTACCGGATCTAGGAATTGGATGGGATCCAATTGATCTTAGAGATCTACCTAGTTAAATATCATACAGCTTGTTGGCCAAAGTCAAGGTTGTGTGTTATTTAACGGGATCCTAGCCCACTAGGAAACTAGGTTTCCCGAGTACTCAACAGAGGGTTAGAGGCTCGCCGAAAAATAGTGGGAGGCCAGTATTGAATTTGCAATTTCGTTCAAATACTTTCAAATACGCGCTTTCAAATTTTTTCGTCATTTTATATATTTATATTAGTTGGACTAATATTTATTATTTTTTTGTAACAGTTGGACTGTACCCAAAATCGTTAATTGAATAGTTAGACTATTGCAATTAAGATGGCTGGAAAGATCAACGTTAGGGACATTATCATGGGTGAAAATGTCTTTAATGGTGTGTTTTCCTGACTGGGATATGAACCTCAAGATTGTCCTGGGGGCTGAGAAGATGCTCTATACAATAGAGAGACCTCTCGGGCCTAAGCCGGAATTGAGCAGCCACTTGAGCTTTGGAAGACTCACAGTGATGACAACTCAACTGCTCAATCTGTCATGCTCGCTGCAATGACCCCTCAATTTCATCTCCAGAACAAGGGATTGGATCCCTATACTTTGATGTTGAAATTGAAGGACCTTCACCGATCTAACCTTAGATCGTAGAGGTATGAATTACAGAATAAGCTCTTTCGCTCTCGAATGTCAGAGGGTACATCTGTCGAGCACCATGTGTCGCAGATGATTACTGACATCGAACAGCTGGGACAACTAGGCATAGTCTTCGAGGCTGAGACTTCCATAGATTTGATTTTACAGTCTCTTCCTGACAGCTGGAGCGGGTTTATCATGAACTAAAATATGATGAACCAAGATCATACTCTTGTAGAGTTGATGGCAATGCTGTGAGAAGCAGAAAAAAGAGCTTTTAAAGGGAAAAAAAGTGCGAGGCGCACTTCGCTTCGACATCTCAGTCTGCCAAGGCTTGGCCAAAGGCTACTAGAGGCGTGAAGAAGAAGAAGAAGAAGAGAAAGGTCAAGGCCAAATCATCAAAGTCTTCTGGGAAGGAAAAAGATAAATCCTAAGATGTCTACCTGTAGTGTGGCAAACGGGGTCACTGGAAGCGTGACTGCTGTGAGTACAAGGCGCACATAAAGGAAATGAAGGCTGGCAAGGCTCCGGCTTCAGGTATGTTTGTTATAGAGATAAACATGTCTACTTCTAGTTTTAAAAATTGGATTTTTGATTCTGGTTGTGGTACTCATATATATACTAATGTGCAGGATCTTCAGATTAGCAGGAGACTGACTTCAGGAGAGATCGACCTCCGAGTTGGAAATGGGACTAGAGTCGCCGTTTTGGCTGTTGGGACCTACATTTTGGAACTTCCTCGAGGCATTGTCTTAATTTATCAAACTGCTATTATGTACCTAGTTTGACTAGAAACATTATATGTATCTTGTTTAACCTAATGTGGGTATACTTTTATATTCAGAAACACATGGTGTCTTGTTTATAAAAATGATGTTGAGATATGCAGTGCTGATGTTAATAATGGTCTTTATATTTGGAATATAAATCAATCTCAAACATATAACATGACAAACAAAATTCTTAAATTAAGTAACAAAGATGAAACTTATATGTGGCATTGTCGTCTGGGACACATTAATAAGACTCGTATATCCACACTTTCGAAGAGTGGATACTTGGACGGATTTGATCCAAATTCATATGACGTCTACGAATCATGTTTATTAGGAAAAATGCCTAAAACACCTTTTGGCGGTAAAGGTGCACGTGCCACCGAACTGTTAGCCCTCGTTCATAGTGACGTATGCGGGCCCATGTCTAGCTAGGCTAGAGGTGGATATGAATACTTCGTAACCTTTACGGATGATGCTTCGCGTTATGGTTATGTGTATCTTATGAGACACAGGTCAGAAACTTTTGAGAAATTCAAAGAGTTTCGACACGAAGTAGAAAAACAGACCGGCAAAAGTGTTAAAACATTACAGTCGGAACGTGGTGGAGAATACTTAAGCAATGAGTTTCTCGATTACTTGAAAGAGTATGGTATTCTTTCACAGTGGACTCCTCCCGAAACACCTCAATTAAACGATGTGTTCGAACAAAGAAATCGAACTTTATTGGACATGGTAAGGTCTATGATGAGTCGCACTGAGCTACCAATTTCCTTCTGGGGATATGCATTGAACAGTGCAATACTTATTTTGAATAAGGTTCCGTCAAAGTCTGTTCAACAGACTCCATATGAAATATGGAAAGGAAAGAAATCGGGTTTCTCATTCCTGAAGACTTGGGATGTTGGGCATACGTTAAACGTTTGGATGGTACCAAACTTGAACCCAAATCGGATAAGTGCCTATTTGTAGGTTATCCTAGGGAAACCAAAGGATATTACTTATACCACCCACAAGAGAACAAGATATTTGTTGCTCTACATGCGGTTTTCCTCGAAAATGAATTCCTAAATGCAGTGGTAAGTGAGAGGAAAGTAGAACTCGATGAAAATCGGAGTGATACTGTTTCTGGCACAGATTTCTTAACGGAACACGAACAGTTCATCAGGGATGAGACTGTACCACAATCTTCTAATATAAAGAAACCGCGTAGGTCCGAGAGAGTCAGAAAACAACCTGAGAGGTATGTGTTTTTGATCTCACCTCACGTAGATATTAATCTTATTGAGGATAATGAGCCGGCTACGTATGAGGAAGCGATACAAGATATCGACTCCGCTTTATGGCAAGAAGCCATGAAGTCCGAAATGGATTCCATGTACACCAACCAAGTTTGGACACGTTAATAATGCACCAGAAGGCGTAAAGTCTATTGGTTGTAAATGGGTCTTCAAAAGGAAGACTGACATTGATGGCAACCTACAAACGTACAAATCTAGGCTTGTAGCGAAAGGGTATCGTCAATGACATGGTGTCGATTACGACGAAACTTTTTCACATGTTGCCATGATTAAATCCATTCGGATAATGCTTGCTATTACTGCATATTTCGATTATGAAATATGGCAGATGGACGTCAAAACCGCTTTCCTTAACGGAAACCTTTTGGAGGATGTTTATATGCAACAGTTGTAGACACTGAATTTTTGCATAAAGCCCAATCATGAGCCGCGTATGAAGGCACTACCCGATAGTTGTGGAAGTCGCGGGAAACAGACGTCGGAAGGGAAAAATTTAGAAATAGATACATCAACAAATTTAATCATTTGTTTGGCCTCGGGTTCGCTCGATTAATCCGTGTTTTTAAATTTTAGCCTGGCCCAAAACCCCCGCCACCATCCCAAAGCCCATTTCGCCCAAGCCTAATCCAAAAATAATTTAAACATTTAAAACACATGTCACAAATTAAATTAAATCCAATCAAATCCAATTAAATTAATCAAATCCAATTAAAATCAAAACAAACCCATTCCTAAATTAAAAAAAATTCCCTTCCTAATTTTAAAAAATCACTCACCAATTAAAGATATTCCCCACCAAAATGACAACAAATTTGTCGTTTCCTTTTATAAATAATTAAATCTCCTTATTTACTTGATTTTGTTTCCTTTTGGAAGCCCATGCATAACCTTAACCCTAATGCACCACTATAAAATATAACTTAAATGCAAACCCTATCTCTTTCACTTCTCACGGCAACAACACAAAAATAATAAAAACCATAAGACTCTCTCGCCCCTAAGCTCTATCTCCCTCTGACCTCTCTTGGCTCTCTCTCTCAAAGCCAAATACCTCATGCCAAAACCACTAGCAGCCCTCGTGTCACTCTCTCATTCACGTCACCAAATCAACAAACCCTTGACACCCACTGCAATTCAAACCACCCTCATCATTCAAAGACTCACGCCACTCTCACCAAAACAACAAACCCTAGCCTCACACGCCACTCTCACCTAAACAATAAACCCTAGCCTCACACGTCGAACACAATAACGTGAACCACACTAGGACAAATCACAAAACCTCACGCCTCTAACTCAACCGACAGCCCCTCATCACGTTAAACCTCAACCAACTCACGTCAAACTGACTCCCACACCCTAAAAGGCACTGCCACGCCACTAACAGACATACCACACACAAGCCAAGTCACAGACCACACCCTTCACAACAAAACCAGCCCACTTAAGCATCAAACACTCACACCTTTCACCGAGAGCAATAACCAGTGAAATTAGCCTCAAAATAGTGAGCAAAACACCCTTAAAACAGCCCCATAACCGAACAATCATCCAAAAACAGTGAAACAAAACAGCCCTTAAAACAGTCCAAATAAAATGCCCAAAACAGTGAACAAATACGATGAGCAAGACTGCAGTAAAAAAATAGCAAAAACAATGAAGAAAACAGAGAAAACGGCAGTGAAAATAGTGGAACAACGAAGGAAAATATTGAACCAGAAAACCAGAAATGTTATGGAGCATTAACCCTTCTGGCGACGACGTAACGCACTTCCGAGGAGCATCTTAAAAGGTAAGACCTGAGGGCACCTTTTGTATTATTTATCTTTTCGGTTATTCTTAGTCGATTATTCGCATGCATCGTAGTGTTTTACGTATGGTTTCATTTGTGTTGGGTTGATGATTGAGTGCTATCCCTTGCGGTATATCAGATGGAAACCCAGACGTAAATTCCGTAGCCGAATCCGAATGAACGATAGTGCGGTCTGTACTTGGGATACAACTCCACGTATCGCTTGAGGAACTTTCAAGCACGTGTTTCATTTTGGTATTTAATTTCGTGTTTATTGTTCCGCCTTTTATTTTCCATATATTGTTTATTTGTTCATTCATTGTTAATCTGGATGCGCATGGGCTAATCATGCAGGGTAAATGTCCTCTATTCGATGGAAATGCCTAAAGGCTACCTTTACCACGATGTTTTACCGCGCTGGACGAAGTTCGTTTGATTGAACGTGAGATATGTTCAATCGGGCATACGAGGTCTCATATTATTGATTTATTTATTTTATATGCATTGTTACTTGATGCGCATGGGCTAATCACATTGGTTTAAAGGTCCTCTACTTGAGGGAGAAAAAGCCTAAAAGGCTACCTTTACCATAATATTTTGCCGAGCTTTTCATTATCCGTATTTACCATTTGCATATTATTACTTTGTTTACACATGCATTGCTATCTAGTGCGCATGGGCTAATCACATGGGTTAAAGGTCCTCCATTTGAGGGAAATGCCTAAAGGCTACCTTTACCATGATGTTTTGCCGCGCCGGATGAAGTACGTTTGATTGAACGTGGGATATGTTCAATCAGAAATACAAGGTTCCATATTATTTATTTGTTTATTCATGTATTGCTACTTGATGCGCATGGGCTAATCATGTAGATTAAAGGTCCTTCATTCGAGGGAAATGTCTAAAGGCTACCTTTACCACGATGTTTTGTCGCGCCCTTCTCCTATTGATTGCGATATTCGTCTTTGTCTTGGTTGTCATTTTATATCTTTTTATTTTCGCATTCGTGCCATGTTTATGTTTGAGTGTTTGCTTCTAACAGTATATCGGATGGAAACCCAGACATACATTCCGTAGCTGAATCCGAATGGATGGTAGTGCGGTCTGTACTTGGGATACAACTCCACGTACCGCTTGAGCAACTTTCATACATGTCTCCGTGTCATTTTAGATACCACTTTGGTAATCTCGTTCAAACGCGTCTCCGGACGCTACACGAATGCATGCATTCTGTTTTCCTTTCGAACGCGTTTACGAACGCTATACGAACGTACACATTCTGTCTCATTTTCATTCGAACATATTAACAAATGCTACACGAACGCATGCAATCTTTTTACCGTTCGAACGTGTTTTCGAACGCTACACGAACGCACGCACAGTAAACATATTTGTTTTCATCACATTTCATGCATGTTTGCTTCTTTGGTCGCATCTTTTGCATTACATATTTAATTATCCGTTTTTTTATTACTACCTTTACAGTTATTATCTATTCACATCTTATGCACTTCTTTGTCTAATATATCTATGGAATTACGCATTTGTCTTCTTTTGTATTTATTTACGTTTATGGGTGTGTAAACTTGTGTGTTGATTACATTATCTTGCATTTGTTGCATAAGACTTGGTTATACTATTGCATAAATCCTTTCATTACAATTGGCATAAGTAAGGGACCATTCCGAACCCAATTGTTTGTGGTCTTCCCTTGCGAGGGGTGAGTGCAGCCTTAAATCATTTCCCAGTTCACACTAGGTGGCGACTCCATTTATTTCTCTGGTTTAGTCCCCCCCGGGCTACTCCGTACTCCCGACCGGGCCGCGAGCCCGGACAGCGTCGCCAATTTCTGTGTTCTACAGTCTGGCGACTCCACTGGGGATAGAGAATCGACCTCGAAATAATATCTTGTAATGTTTGTGATTTGTGCTTTAGTTAACCTTGTCTACAAGTGGGTTGATTTAACCAAAGGTATTATTAGAGTTAGATAATGATTTGATGTCTTCCTTCACTCACTACCTTTTTATAGCCAAAAGGAAAAGCTGTGAAGACATATAGATAATCATTTACTCGAAGCTTACCTTAAAGTATACTTAAAGTGATGGACTAATTTGGATGATCTGTTGTTTATTCCTGTCACCAAGGCGATAAGAGCCTAAGAGGTAAGGGTATTTAAGAGAGTTCGCTCCACCCCCCACTCTGGGGAATTTTCAATAGAGGAATCCATTTGACAGTTATTCATGTATCATGAAGTCGTTTTTGCTCGAAGCGGCGGATCGTTATATGGTACCATCACTCGTTGGCACGTACCTTAAAATATAAAAAAGGTGTGATCACTTGGTCGCTCGAACCATTGAGTGGGGAGACCTAGTTGTGGGCAATCCTTCACCGGTGGAGCCTTTATCTATACTCCTATAAACCCGCATGTGAACCATAGTTGAATTACCTATAGAAGCCACCCTTTTATGCTTGTGTTTGGGACCATCATCATTTGGATTCATTTGGACTTCTTGTCATGAGATGTGAACTCGTTGGGCCATTTAAACTGGGAGCAGTTTATGTCTTATGACGATTGGGCTAAAAACTTCCAAAATGCCAATGGACCACTTTGTGTTTGGGCCCTTTATCATTTGAAGTTGTTTAACCACGTTATCGCAAAAGTGTAAACCTGTTGGGCCTTTTTCAACTGGGACAAGTTTGCACCTCGCAATAATGATTGAATGCTTTGAAATGATAATGTGCCAACTTGTATGAAAACCTTGATGGGTTTAGAAAGTCTAAACATGATCCAAATATGCTAGGAGCACGAGTTCAATATCCGTACTGGCTTTCATCCAGAAAGGATACGCCTTGTTACGACATATTTGTATACTTTTGGATGCTTCTAAGTTCATCCCCATGACCACGGTCGCCAAAAGCCCAATTCGTCATTTCTAGACAATGGCATGGTCCCATAATCGGCTTAGTCCATGTTATAAATGGGCGGTCTTTGTCTTTTACAAATGGAAAGGCACAGAAGCGACCAAGGTTCACCCCGTAGCATAAGAGAGAATGATTTTATGTACCCCACATTGGTGTATAAAATAAGCCATACCTAGGACAGAAATGGACTTACCACGAGTGTGGGAGATATAAGGTTGGAAGGATATATGTTGTTTTGATAACTACTACATCGCATGCATCTCATGCATACACGCATCATGTTAACCCCTGTGTCTTAAAAGCCATCATAGATATCCGTTGAGTTATGGGTAAAAAAAGACTTGTTAAGAAGAGTTTAGCAAACATGGATATCGGGGAAAAGGAAACCGAGGAACATAAAAATTTACGGCAAGGATAGAAAGACCATTGTGGAAAAAAAATTTGTTTGTTCTTAGTCCTTAACGGTTAGGCATAAGTTCGATGATGAAATTGTTTGCTTTAGGGTGAAACCTTAGAAAAAATAAGTGCGAGAGGTACTATCATCCGATATTTTGAGTAGTTGATCTCGACTAGACTCGCGAGCACTTAATTATAGGATCTCAATAGTGAAAATCTGAATAGTCGGCAAGGTTACTAGTTGAAGAGATTGCGGATCGATGAATGACCGTTCGCTTAGATGTCCATCCTAACTTACTTGTGTTACGATATGTGGTATGGTTAGATACAAAAGAAAAAGTCTCTAAAGCAGAAAATATAAACCACCTATAACCGATAAGCGTGAAACTACCCATGGGCGAGTATTAGGACCACCATGGGGAGAAATGCTACCTTAAAGGGTAGGTGTGTTGAAAAAAAAAATAAAAAAGAAAAGAAAAAGAAAACCATACCATATCGAGCACGGAAAAGCAATTGCAGAGTATAATTGAGACATCTAGGTTGGTTTGACCCATCGAACCCAATTTTTAAACGAAATCATTGAGTCAGCTTACCTAAGAATCAAGCTGTAAATGAACCTTTGCACACACACACTTTGAGTCTGGCTTAGATCATTTATTCAAAGACTTGGATTTGAGTTGCATCGAGTGTTTTGAAGGTTTTCTGGTCTCATTACTGAGCATTCTTTGAGGACAATGATATGTATAACTATTGGGACTATTTCATAGCCTGTAATGAGGTATGTTGATACGGAATGCCATACCACGTAGTCTACCTTGACGTAGTGCAAACATTAGAGAGCAGAAACCTAAACCAAGTCTGGGGGTGACCAGTCTACCACCTCGCAAATAAGGGACATAACGGGATCTTGAGCCATGGGACCAAAGAAAACTGAGCAATCACCAGAGTAGAATTGGCATGAGGAAACTATAAGCAGGCCCAGTGGGTGACCAAATATTTTATATGCAAAAGGCACCAAAGAGCACAAGGAAGGCCTAACCCATCAGAATAGGGAATGCATCCATGCATACATGCATACATATCATATACATGCAATTTTTGTTTTTGTGTTCCCAGGTATCGAAGAAAAAAGGGAAAAACGGCAAAGACGAACGAATCAGTAACGGTTCGGAAATGAAACACCTATCAAGTAACGATTCGGAAATGGACCATCTCTCATCAGGAACGGTTCAGAAATGGACCACAATCTCAACTCAGTAACGGTTCGAAAATGGACCACCATCACATCAATAACGGTTCGGAAATGAATCATCTATCAAGTAACGGTTCGGAAATGGACCATCTCTCATCAGTAACAGTTCGGAAATAGACCACCACCCCACATCAGTAACGGTTCGAAAATGAACCACCTATCAAGTAACGGTTTGGAAATGGACCATCTCTCATCAGGAACGGTTTGGAAATGGACCACAATCTCAACTCAGTAACAGTTCGGAAATGAACCACCTCACATCAGTAACGATTCGGAAATGAACCATCCTCTAACATCAGTAACGGTTCGGAAATGAACCATCATCTTATATCAACTCAGTTTGAAGCATCTCACAAAGCAACAGGTAAGTACGACAGCCGGAAAACCAGGTAAGTAAGTAAAAATGCATGCATGACTTTGATAGGATTGTCACTGTCATGTTGGATAGTTATGACCCATAACGTCACTGTTTGTAAAAACATTATGGTTTTGTACAAATTAACTATGTGACAATGAAATTGCCTTTTATCATTTCGTAATTAGATTACTTAAATGTGTGAATGATGAAAGTCCTTATGATTAGTTCCGGATTGAGATGATATGAGACAGTATCAATCCACCTCGGTTTAATCATTAAATATCCCTAGTCGTAGTATTATCGAGATTGGACATCGATAATGCGGAATAGACTAGTATCGCACTTGTGCATGTTATGGAAGCGTAACAGCATAGTTCTCATATATTTAAGTATTGGATACTTATGCAAGTGTGGTAGGAGGTTGTGTTTTACCGATGGTATGGAAAACAGCTTCGCTCTGGATAGACCCCGCAGAATCCCATTGGTAGTATGACTATGTGTCTATGTGAGTCCGCATCAGGGTAGGTGTATTTGGTCTTAAACTGAGACTTGCATCGCTAGTACTTGCGACAATCAATATGCTTTGGTTTTGGTCCTCGAGGACTTTAACAGGTTCTGTGTACGCCTTTTATGGGTTTATTGAGAATCGTAGTGTATTGGGTGTGATGTCAAGACGAAAGTATCACTTCAGTCATATGGAGATGATGGTCACGCAGGGATACAGAACTGGTTCTCTAAGGGTTGCAACCATCGGGATAATATGACTAGGTCATGATTATTCGATAATAAAGAGACTAGTTGCTAGTGATCCGATATATGCTTCATACGGGGCAGACACTATTCCAGCCCCAGGCCTTGCATGTGATCATCCGATACTGGATCGCAATACGCAATACTACGTATACTACGCCTGATATAAATCGTATATTCTATTAAGAATATTTCTGGAGAATTTGGTAGGCATGACGCTTTGCTAGAAGCCAACCTTGTCTCGTAAATCAGTAAAAACGTAGTACTAGGTACGTACGTGTTCGGATAGTCCGACAACCGGATTTACTGCCAACATATCCATGGATCTCTTGGGTCGCTTCCCGAAGATTCACCAATGACGTATGATTCGAGTTTAATTAATCTGGGATTAATTGCAGAGAGACTTTATCTGGGATAAAGTACTATTTAAAGAGAGAGAAAGATTAATTTGGAATTAATCGATAAAATAATATATTTGATATATTAAACGAAATTAGATTTCGACGAGGAATTAAAATTAGATTTTAATTCGGGCAAACGAGTTAATTTAGAATTAATTTGTTAGCGACGTGAATAGTAATTTTGCTAGGCATAATTATTTAATTAAATTCGATTTAATTACGTCGCAACAGAAGTTCGTTAATTCGGAATTAGCAAACCCGAGCCCGGGAGTTTTTGCGGGCCCACTCGTATTTGGAATCGAGTGAGGCCCACTTGTCACATCAATTGTCACTTTAAAGTAACTTTATTGTGATGTGTTTTGGTGAAGTTGTTGGTAACTTATTCAACACTCCAAAGTCATAACTTGATGGAATTTTACCAAACATGGATTTGGTATATAATTTAATTGTTTTTTGAAAACAATTTACACAAGTCATTCTTGCTCCCTCTTGACCGAAAATGATAAGCATTTTCTTCTCTCCCATTTCTTCTTCTTGACCGAAAATTGTGAAGGAGGAAGTGAAGAAATTTTGTTGCAAAATTTCTCATAGAGCTAGCACTCATCAAAGGATCATACAAGGTGTTAGGGAAACCAACTTGAGAGCTTGGAAAACACAAAGCAAAGCTTGGAGCTTGTGGTGTCCCTTGGCCGAATTCAACAAATCATCTTGGAGGAAAAATTTTGTTGATCGACGCATCCAAAAGTCGATCATTGTAAGTGTGTTTCTGCCACTCTTCTTTGTTATTCATTCATATTTTTATGCTTGATTTGATCTTGGGATTAAACCTAGAAACCCAACAATGGTATCTATGAGCCAAAATGAGCATGAAATGAATTAGGGTAAAATTTGGGTAAAATCATTTTGAGCATGATTTGATAAAATTGATTGATTGAGTATGCTTGAATGATGATATATTGAGGTTGTATTGGATCAATTTCATGAAATATTGATTGGATCAATTTTTTGCCCATGTTTAGGCTTGGCCGAATGTGTAGTTACCCTACAAGTCTTGGTATTTTTTATTTCATAGATCATTGGATGACTTGAAATGATTGGGATATGTCGATTTAAAATTCAATCAGATTGAAAAAACGAATTCGGACAAAATTCCTTACCATTGCCGAGAGCTTGTTAGCATGTAATGGACTTGATTTTTTGATTCAAGAGATGTAATGGACTTGATTTTTTGATTCAATAATGTTGGATATTAGTTGAACAATAGGATACATAATTAATTAGTTAAACTATATTTTGGAAATATTAATTTGGGTAATTAATTGATGTATTACACTTAAGTTAATTGAATTATAAAATTTGATTAATGGGCTTAATTTTGAATTGGGCTTGAAAATGTTATATTTGGGCATAATGGGCTTGATTGGGCCAAGTTGGTTTAGGCCAATTGGATTGGATCCAATTGGGCCTAAATCATTCCATTAAGTCCAAATATAATAAATGAGCTTTAAAAGTTTAATTGGGCCTTATGGGCTAAAATTGTTTTCTTGGCAAATGAAGGTGATTCCTTAATTGGGCTTGCTAATTGGGTTTGACCCATATTTACCAAAGCCCATACCTTATGAAATCAATTGAAAGCCCATCGGACTTTAATTAAACAAACATTGGATGTTAGTTGGGCTTTGAGACCCGATAAGATTAGATTTGGAATCTAAGACGTTAAAGCGCATTAAAAAGTGTAGATATTTAATTTGGAATTAAATAAATGAATTAGTATTGAATACGAATTAAATTAGATTTAACGAGTAATTCGATATAATTCAGAATTCGTACTTTGAGTACTTATTCTCAAACGAGTTGGACTCGCGCAAAAATCAAATCATTGTGTTGAACATTGGATGATCACATAATTCAAAGACTAATTAATTGGATTAGATTGGTTGAATTGCATGCTATGAATGAATATATGGATGTGTTGAATGAATAGCGTATATCGGATGGATATTAGAAGGGAAGGGCAATTTTAGAAATTGTTGTAAATTTGGAATTATAAATTGGACATGCGTGTCCAGTATTATCTCTCATTATTTCTTTGTATTCTCTTCTCACCTAATTCCCCTCAATGTAATGAGGTTTCTATTATTGTATTATGTAATTGGGTAGAATTAGAATAGTGCTAGCCGGGGAGAGGAAAGAGAGTGATTTGTTCTAGGAACAAGTTGTTAAATATCCATCCACATATCGTTATTAATTTAATTTCGCGCCTTATTATGTGTTTAGAATGCATGTTTAAGAGTGTATAATGATGAGACCTAACAAAGATAATAAATTGGTTGCCAGTTTACGCGAAAATCCCTCAATTCATATTAAGCGATATTTCCTTCCATTGAGTGATTCTTACTCAAGATCCAAGATTGGCATTGGTTTGTTGGCCAAAGTCAAGGCCTTTGTCAATCGTGGATGTGTTTGAATCATGAAGGCTTTGTTCCATATCGGTGTCTTGTCCAAGTTGTGATTTGTTGGCCAAAGTCAAGATCACTTCTTGTCCATCGACATTGATTATGAAGCTTTCCCACGTCAATGGGTCCCACTTAACTGGAATCATTAAGCTTGTTGTGCCAAAGCCAAGACTTAGTTGATTTAGAGGAAATAGGTTAGGAAAATATATTGGATATATTGGCATATATATTGTATATATGTTTCGGACTTGGAGGTCCACCTACCGTGAGATCCAATTGATCTTCGAGATCTACCTACTTAAATATCATACAGCTTGTTGGCCAAAGTCAAGGTTGTGCGTTATTTAACGGGATACTAGCCCACTAGGAAATTGGGTTTCCCGAGTACTCGACAGAGGTTAGAGGCTCGCCGAAAAATAGTGGGAGGCTAGTATTGAATTTGTAATTTTGTTCAAATACTTAGCTTTACGCGTTATCAAATATTTCGTCAAAATTATTTTATTAGTTGGACTAATATAATATTATTTTTCTTGTAACAGTTGGACTGTACCCTACATTGTTAATTGGATAATTAGATTATCGCAGTTAAAATGACCGAAAAGAATAGTGTCCGTGACATAATCATGGGAGAAAATGTCTTCAACGACACTAACTTCTCCGATTGGGAACTCAATCTAAGGATAGTCCTTGGATCTGAGAGGCTTCTATATACTATAGAAAGACCTCTCGGGCCTAAGCCCACTTCTGATCAGTTGCTCGAACTAGAGCTTTGGAAGACTCATAGTGATGACAACGCGACTGTTCAGTCTATTATGCTTGCTGCTATGACTCATAAATTCCGTCGACAAAACAATGGATTGGATCCCTATAACATGTTGGCGAAATTGCATGATCTGCACCGATCTAACCTTAGATCGCAAAGATATGAGTTACAGAAGAAGCTCTTCCGTGCTCGGATGTCGGAGGGTACGTCTGTTGAACATCACGAGACATAGATGATTGCCGATATTGAGCAGCTTGGACAAATGGGGATTGTCTTTGAGATAGAGACCTCTATAGATTTGATCTTGTAGTCTCTCCCTGACACTTGGAGTGGGTTCATCATGAACTACAACATGTTGAACCAAGAGCAGACTCTTGGAGAGCTGATGTCCACGCTGCGTAAGGCAGAGAAGGAGCTCCAAAAGGGCAAAAATCGCGAGGCGCACTTTGCATCGACATCTCATTCACCAAGGGCTGGGCCCAAGGCGACTGGAGGTGTGAAAAAGAAAAAGCATAAGAAGAAGGGCAAGGGTAAGGCGTCAAAGGCTTCTGTGAAGCCGAAAGACAAGTCTCAGGATGTTTGCCTCCAGTGTGGGAAGTAGGGTCATTGGAAACGTGACTGTCGCGAGTACAAGGCGCTCCAGAAGGAGATAAAGGCGGGCAAGACACCGGCCTCAGGTATGTTTGTTATAGAAATAAACATGACTACTTCTAGTTTTAAAATTTGGATTTTTGATTCTGGTTGTGGTACTCACATTTGTACTGATGTGCAGGATCTAAGGATTAACAGGAAACTGGCGTCAGGGGAGATGATCTGCGTGTTGGAAATGAGACATCTGTTGCCATTTTGGCTGTGGGCACTTATGTTTTGGAACAGCCCTCGGGGGATATACTTGAACTTTTGGACTTTTATTATGTACCTAGTTTGACTAGGAATATTATTTCTGTATCTATGTTAACCCAATTTGGGTATACTTTTGTATTTCGAAACACTGGGTGTTTTATGTATAAAAATGATATAGAAATTTGCACTGTTGTTGTAAATAATGGTCTTTATATTTTGAATATAAATCAATATCAACCATAATTCTGTAACAAACAAAAGACTTAAAGTAAGTCAAAAAGATGAAACTTATATGTGGCATTGTCGTCTGGGACACATAAACAAGACTCGCATATCCACACTTTCGAAGAGTGGGTTCTTGGACGGATTTGATCCAAATTCATATGACGTTTTCGAATCTTGCTTATTAGGCAAAATGCCTAAGTCACCTTTTAGCGGTAAATATGTACGCGCCACCGAACTGTTAGCCCTTGTTCATAGTGACGTTTATGGGCCCATGTCTAGCCAGGCTAGAGGTGGATATGAATACTTCGTAACCTTTACGGATGATGCATCGCGTTATGGTTATGTGTATCTTATGAGACACAAGTCGGAAACTTTTGAGAAATTCAAAGAGTTTCGACACGAAGTTGAAAAACAGACCGGTAAAAGTATTAAGACATTACGGTCGGACCGTGTGGCGAATACATGAGCAATGAGTTTCTTGACTACTTGAAAGAATATTGTATTCTTTCACAGTGGACTCCTCCTGGAACACCGCAATTAAACGGTGTTGTCCGAACGGAGAAACCGAACTTTGTTAGACATAGTAAGGTCTATGATGAGTCGCACTGAGCTACCTATTTCCTTTTGGGGATATGCATTAAACAGTGCAATATTTATTTTGAATAAGGTTCCGTCAAAGTCTGTTCAACAGACTTCGTATGAGATATGGACATGAAAGAAACCGGGTTTCTCATTCCTGAAGATTTGGGGATGCTGGGCATATGTCAAACGTTTGGAAGGTACCAAACTTGAACCCAAATCGGATAAATGCCTATTTGTAGGATATCCTAGGGAAACCAAAGGATATTACTTCTATCACCCACAAGAGAACAAAGTATTTGTTGCTCTACATGCGGTTTTCCTTGAGAAGGAATTCCTAAATGCAGTGGTTAGTGGGAGGAAAGTAGAACTCGATGAAAATCGTAGTGATATTGTTCTTGGCATAGAATCCTCAACGGAACATGAACAGTTCATCAGGGATGAATCTGCACCACAATCTTCGATTACACAAGGACCGCGTAGGTCGGAGAGAGTCAGGAAACAACCTGAGAGGTATTGTTTTCTAATCTCACCTCATGTAGATATTAATCTCATTGAGGATAAAAAACCGACTACATATGAGGAAGCGATACAAGATATCGATTCCGCTTTATGGCAAGAGGTCATGAAGTCCGAAATGGATTCCATGTACACCAACCAAGTTTGGACACTGGTTGATGCACCAGAAGGCGTAAAGCCTATTGGATGCAAATGGGTCTTCAATGAGAAGACCGACATGGATGGCAATATACAAATGTAAAAAGCTAGGCTTGTAGCGAAGGGGTATCGTCAACGACATGGTGTTGATTACGACGAAACTTTCTCACCCGTTGCCATGATTAAATCCATTCGGATAATGCTTGCGATAGCTACATATTTCGATTACGAGATATGGCAGATGGACGTCAAAACCGCTTTCCTTAATGGAAACCTTTTGGAGGATGTTTATATGCAACATCCTGACGGTTTTGTCGTACCGAGACTTGCAAACAAGGTTTGTAAGTTAAATCGATCCATTTATGGATTGAAGCAAGCATCGCTTTCTTGGAACCAACGCTTTGATGAGATCATAAAAGAATATGATTTCGTTCAAAGCGATGATGATCCTTGTGTATATAAGAAGGTTAGTGGGAAAACACTGACATTCATTGTCCTTTACGTTGATGATGTATTGCTTATTGGCAATGACATTCCCATGTTAACGTCGGTGAAAGCTTGGCTTTCATTGAAATTCTCCATGAAAGATCTGGGAGAAGCAGCCTTTATTCTAGGAATAAAGATCTACCAGGATAGATCTAGAAAAGTGCTTGGACTCTCCCAGAGTACGTACATTGACAAAGTGTTGAAGAGATTCAACATGGATCAGTCCAAGAGGGGACTGTTGCCAATGTCACATGGCATCACTCTATCTAAGGACATGTGTCCTAAAACTCAAGATGAGAGAGACAGTATGAGTCGGATACCATTCGCCTCGGCAGTCGGATCGATCATGTATGCCATGATATGTACGTGACCTGATGTCTCCTATGCTTTGAGCATGTGTAGTCGTTATAAGGCCGATCCAGGTGAAAGTCACTGGATAGCGGTTAAGAATATCCTTAAGTATCTTAGACGTACGTGTTTGGATAGTCCGACAACCGGATTTACTGCCAACATATCCAGGGATCTCTTGGGTCGCTTCCCGAAGATTCACCAATGACGTATGATTCGAGTTTAATTAATCTGAGATTAATTGCGGATGGACTTTATCTGGGATAAAGTACTATTTGAAGAGAGAGAAAGATTAATTTGGAATTAATCGATAAAATAATATATTTGATATATTAAACGAAATTAGATTTCGACGAGAAATTAAAATTAGATTTTAATTCGGGCAAACGAGTTAATTTAGAATTAATTCGTTAGCGACGTGAATAGTAATTTTGTTAGGCATAATTATTTAATTAAATTCGATTTAATTACGTCGCGACGGAAGTTCGTTAATTCAGAATTAGCGAACCCGAGCCCGGGAGTGTTTGCGGGCCCACTCATATTTGGAATTGAGTGGGGCCCACTTGTCACATCAATTATCACATCACTTGTCACTTTAAAGTAACTTTATTGTGATGTGTTTTGGTGAAGTTGTTGGTAACTTATTCAACACTCCAAAGTCATAACTTGATGGACTTTTACCAAACATGGATTTGGTATATCAATTAATTATTTTTTGAAAACAATTTACACAAGTCATTCTTGCTCTCTCTTGACCGAAAATGATAAGCATTTTCTTCTCTCCCATTTCTTCTTCTTGATCGAAAATTGTGAAGGAGGAAGTGAAGAATTTTTGTTGCAAAATTTCTCATAGAGCTAGCACTCATCAAAGGATCATACAAGGTGTTAGGGAAACCAACTTCAGAGCTTGGAAAACACAAAGCAAAGCTTGGAGCTTGTGGTGTCCCTTGGCCGAATTTACCAAATCATCTTGGAGGAAAAAATTTGTTGATCAACGCATCCAAAAGCCGATCATTGTAAGTGTGTTTCTGCCACTCTTCTTTATTATTCATTCACATTTCTATGCTTGATTTGATCTTGGGATTAAATCAAGCATAGAAACCCAACATGTCACACACTGCACAAGTCCCATCAAAGTGAGGGCGACTGTAGACACTGCATTTTTGCGTAAAGCCCAATGATGAGCCTCGTATGGAGGCACTACCCGATAAGTTCCGGAAGTCGCGGGAAACGGATGTCGGAAGGGAAAAATTTAGAAATAAATACATCAACAAATTTAATTCATTTGTTTGGCCTCGGGTTCGCTCGATTAATCCATGTTTTAAAATTTTAGCCTCGGCCCAAAACCCCCGCACCCATCCAAAGCCCATTTCGCCCAAGCCTAATCCAAAAATAATTTAAACATTTAAAACACATGTCACAAATTAAATTAAATCCAATCAAATCCAATTAAATTAAATTAAATCAAATCCAATTAAAATCAAAACAAAACCCATTCCTAAATTAAATAAATCTCCTTCCTAATTTAAATAAATCACTCACCAAATTAAAGATATTCCCCTCCAAAATTACACAAATTTGTTTCCTTTTATAAATTAATTAAATGCGCTCATTATTTACTTGATTTTGTTTCCTTTTGGAAGCCCATGCATAACCTTAACCCTAATGCACCACTATAAAATATAACTTAATGCAAACCCTAATCTCCTCATTGGCTTGTCACTTCTCTCTTCACCCTCTTTAGACACATGTCATCTCTTCTCTCTTTCACGGCAACAACACAAAAATAATAAAAACCCTAAGACTTTCTCGCCCCTAAGCTCTCTCTCTCTCTCTGACCTCTTTTGGATCTCTCTCTCAAAGCCAAATACCTCACGCCAAACCCACTAGCAGCCCTCGTGTCTCTCTCCCATTCACGTCACCAAATCAACAAACCCTTGACGCCCACTGCAATTCAAACCACACTCATCATTCAAAGACTCATGCCACTCTCACCAAAACAACAAACCCTAGCCTCACACACCACTCTCACCTAAACAATAAACCCTAGCCTCACACGCTGAACACAATAACGTGAACCACACTAGGACAAATCACAAAACCTCACGCCTCTGACTCAAGCGACAGCCCCTCATCACGTTAAACCTCAACCAACTCAAGTCAAACTGACTCCAACACCCTAAAAGGCACTGCCACGCCACTAACAGACTGACCACGCACAAGCCAAGTCACAGACCACGCCCTTCACAAAAAAACCAGCCCACTTAAGTATCAAACACTCACACCTTTCATCGAGAGCAATAACCAGTGAAAATAGCCTCAAAACAGTGAGCAAAGGACCCTCAAAATATCCCCATAACCGAAAAATCATCCAAAAATAGTGAACCAAAATAGCCCTTAAACAGTCCAAATAAAACGCCCAAAACAGTGAACAAATACAATGAGCAAGACTGCAGTAAAAAACATCAAAAATAGTGAAGAAAACAGAGAAAACGACAGTGGAAACAGCGGAACAGCGAAGGAAAATCTTGAACCAGAAAACCAGAAAAGTTACGGAGCATTAACCCTTCTGGCGACGACGTAAAGCACTTCCGAATAGCATCTTAAAAGATAAGACCTGAGGGCCCCCTTTTTATATTATTTATCTTTTCGGTTATTCTTAGTCGATTATTTGCATGCATCGTAGTGTTTTACGTATGGTTTCATTTGTGTTGGGTTGATGATTGAGTGTTATCCCTTGCGATATATCGGATGGAAACCCAGACGTAAATTCCGTAGCCGAATCCGAATGGATGATAGTGCGGTCTATACTTGGGATACAACTCCACGAACCGCTTGAGGAACTTTCAAGCACATGTTTCATTTTGGTATTTAATTTTGTGTTTATTGTTCCGCCTTTTATTTTCAATATATTGTTTATTTGTTCATGCATTGTTAATCTGGATGCGCATGGGCTAATCATGTGGGGTAAAGGTCCTCTATTCGATGGAAATGCCTAAAGGCTAACTTTACCACGATGTTTTACCGCGCCGGATGAAGTACGTTTGATTGAACGTGAGATATGTTCAATTGGGCATACGAGGTCCCATATTATTGCTTTATTTATTTTCTATGCACTGTTACTTGATGCGCATGGGCTAATCACATTGGTTTAAAGGTCCTCTACTTGAGGGAGAAAAAGCCTAAAAGGCTACCTTTACCACAATATTTTGCCGTGCCTTTTCATTATTCCGTATTTTGCATATTATTACTTTGTTTATGCATGCATTGCTATCTAGTGCGCATGGGCTAATCACATGGGTTAAAGGTCCTCCATTCGAGGGAAACGCCTAAAGGCTACCTTTACCATGATTTTTGCCGCACCGGACGAACTACGTTTGATTGAACGTGGGATATGTTCAATCGGGCATACAAGGTTCCATATTATTTATTTGTTTATTCATGTATTGCTACTTGATGCGCATGGGCTAATCATGTAGATTAAAGGTCCTCCATTCGAGGGAAAAGTCTAAAGGCTACCTTTACCACGATGTTTTACCGCGCCCTTCTCCTATTGATTACGCTATTCGTCTTTGTCTTGGTTTTCATTTTACATCTTTTCATTTTCGCATTCGTGCCATGTTTATGTTGAGTGTTTGCTTCTAACGGTTCATCGGATAGAAACCCAGACATAAATTTCGTAGCCGAATACGAATGGACGATAGTGCGGTCTGTACTTGGGATACAACTCCACGTACCGCTTGAGCAACATTCATACATGTTTCTGTGTCATTTTAGATACCACTATTGTAATCTAGTTCGAACGTGTCTCCGGACGCTACACGAACACTTGCATTCTGTTTGCCGTTCGAACACGTTTACGAACGCTATACGAACGTACACATTCTGTCTCATTTTCGTTCGAACGTGTTTACAAACGCTACATGAATGCATGCAATCTATTTACCGTTCGAACGCGTTTTCGAACGCTACACGAACGCACTCACAGTGAACAGATTTCTTTTCATCACATTTCATGCATGTTTGCTTCTTTGGTCACTTCTTTTGCATTACATATTTAATTATCCGTTTTTTTATTACTGTCTTTACAGTTATTATCTATTCACATCTTATGTACTTCTTTGTCTAATATGTCTATGGAATTACGCATTTGTCTTCTTTTGTATTTATTTACGTTTATGGGTGTGCAAACTTGTGTGTTGATTACATTATCTTGCATGTGTTGCATACGACTTGGTTATACTATTGCATAAATCCTTTCATTACAATTGGCATAAGTAAGGGACCATTCCGAACCCACCGGTTTGAGGTCTTCCCTTGCGAGGGGTGAGTGCGGCCTTAAATCATTTCCCAGTTCACACTGGGTGGCGACTCCATTTATTTCTTCGGTTTAGTCCCCCCTGGGCTACTCCGTACTCCCGACCTGGCCGCGAGCCCGGACAACGTCACCGATTTCTGTGTTCTACAACAGCCTGACGGTTTTGTCATACCAAAACATGCAAACAAGGTTTGCAAATTAAATCGATCCATTTATGGATTGAAGCAAGCATCGTGTTCTTAGAACCAACGTTTTGATGAGATCATACAAGAATATGATTTCGTTCAAAACGAGGATGATCCTTGTGTATATAAGAAGGTTAGTGTTAGCGCACTGACATTCATTGTCCTTTACGTTGATGATGTATTACTTATTGGCAATGACATTCCTATGCTACAATCGGTGAAAGCTTGGCTTTCATTAAAATTCTCCATGAAAGATCTGGGAGAAGCAGCCTTTGTTCTGGGAATAAAGATCTACCAAGATAGATCTAGAAAGCTGCTTGGACCCTCCCAGAGCACATACATTGACAAAGTGTTGAAGAGATTCAACATGGATCAGTCTAAGAGGGGACTATTACCAGTGTCACATGGTGTCTCTATATCTAAGTACATGTGTCCCAAAACTCAAGATGAGAGAGACAACATGAGTCGGATCCCGTTCGCTTCAGCAGTCGGATCGATCATGTATGTCATGATATGTACGCGACCTGATGTCTCGTATGCTTTGAGCATGTGTAGTCGCTATCAGGTCGATCCAGGTGATGGTCACTGGGTTGTGGTTAAGAACATCCTTAAGTATCTTAGACGAACTAAGGATGCTTTCTTAATCTATGGAGATGGAGAACTTGAGGTAACTGGGTTTACCGATGCAAGTTTCCAAACCGATAAAGATGACTGTAAGTCGCAATCCGGGTACATATTTTGTTTGAACAACGGAGCAGTGAGCTGGAAATCTTCCAAGTAATAGACTGTTGCCGATTCAACAATAGAAGCGGAATATATCGCTACAGTTGAGGCAGTAAAAGAGGCAGTTTGGATCCGTAAATTCCTAATTGGATTAGGAGTAGTTCTGTTAGCAGCTGAGCCTATTCCTTTGTATTGTGACAATAACGGGGATATAGAGCAGGCTAAGGAATCGCGGTCTCATCAATGATCCAAGCATGTACTTCGACATTTCCATCTGATTCGTGAGATCATACATCGTGGCGATGTGAAGATCGAGAAGGTCGCATCAGATGACAACATAGCAGATCCGCTGATGAAGGCTATTTCTCAGCAAAATTTTGAGCGACATGTACATATTTCAGGTGTTAGATACTTGAGTGATTGGATATAGGCCAAGTGGGAGATTGTTGGACAATTATGACCCATAGTATCACTATTTGTAAAAGACATTGTGGTTTTTGTACAAATTAACTATGTGACAAAGGAAATTGCCATTTTATCACTTTGTAATTATATTACTTGAATATATAAATGATAAAAGTCCTTATGATTAGTTCCAGATTAATAAGATATGAGACAGTATCAATCCACTAAAGGTTTAATCATTAAATATCCCTAGTTGTAGTATTATTGAGACTGGACATCGATAATGCGGAATAGGCTAGTATTACACTTGTGCGCGTTATAAAAGCGTAACGACATAGTTCTCATATATTTGGGTATTAGATACTCATGCAAGTGTAATATGAGGTTTTATTTACTATGGTACGGGAACAGCTTCGCTCTGGAAAGACCCCTCAGAATCCCATTGCTAGTATGACTATGTGTCTATGGGAATCCGAATCAAGTAGGTGTATTTGGTCTTAACCTGAGACTTGCATCGCTAATACTTGCGACAATCAGTACTCTTTGGTTTTGGTCGTATGAGACTTTAACAGGTTATGTGTACGCCTCTTCTGGGTTTATTGGGAATCACAGTGTATTGGGAGTGATGTCAAGATGGAAGTGTCACTTCAGTCATATGGAGATGATGATCACACAAGGATACATAACTGGTACTCTAATATGTTGCAACTATCGGGATAATATGACAAAGTCATGATTATCCGATTAAATAGACTAGTTGCTAGTGATCTGATATATGCTTCGTACGGGGCAGACACATTTCCAACCCCAGGCCTAGCATGTGACATCCGATGCTGGATCGTAATACGCAATACTTTGTATACTACGCCTGATATAGATTATATATTTCGTAAAAGAATATTTCTTGAGAATTGGGTAGACACGGTGCTTTGCTAGAAGCCAACCATGTCTTGTAAATCGGAGAGAACGTGGTACCGGGTACGCACGTGTTCGGATAGTCCGATGACCGTATTTACTACCAATATATCCAGGGATCTCTTGGGTCGTACCCCAAATATTCACCGATGATATTTGACTCGAACATAATTAATCTTGGATTAACTATGAGAGAAAAAATTAATATGGGATTAATTGCGGCAAGAATTTATCTGGGATTAAATAAAATCTTAAAAAATCTGATAATAGAGAACGCGATTATTTGATATATTAATTGAAATCAGATTTCAAAGCGGAATTAAAATTGGATTTTAATTCGGGCGAAACGAATTAATTTAGAATTAATTCGTGAGCGACTTTCGTAATAATTTTGCTAGGCATTATAATTTAATTAAATTGGATTTAATTACGTCGCGACGGAAAATTCGTTTAATCGGATTAAATGAACCCGAACCCGAAGTGTGTTGAGCAAGCCCACTTGAATTTTGAATTTAAAGTGGGGCCCACCAAATTACATCAAGTGTCTACTTTTGTGATGGACATCTAGTCACCTTTTTGGTGATGGAAGTAGTTGAATACATTAATTGTATTTTTCCCTCCAACACACTTTATCTTTTTGGAAAAGATATACACCATTTCGTAAGTTGATTTTGGTATGTGTTTTAGAAACAAAATATCAAAAAAAACCAAAATTCTCTCTTCGTCTCTCATGTGGCTGAAACTCTCCATCTCTTGTTCCTGATTTTTACTTCAAAAATCTTCATTGCTAGCACATAAGGAGTCAAGATAAAGGTGATAGGGATTCTTACCCTTGAGTTGGAACTCAAAGCAAGCTTCGAGCTCTTCTCAAGATCAAAAGTTTTGAACTTCATACATCCATCCAACCGATCATTGCAAGTATTTTTCGAAAAACTTTTTTGAGTATTCACACATGAAATCATGACTTATAGATCCTTGGCATGTTCTAGGAACCCAACAATTTAGGCGTATGGGGGGACGACGAGGGTAACGCCCTCATACGTCAGGTTTTTCAGAGATATGGTTTTCAGTTTAGTCGTATGGGGGGACGGCGACACGTAAAGCCCTCATAGTCAGGTTTTTCAGAGACAGATTTTCAGAAACATATTTCAGATCTATGATTTTCAAAAACATGGTTTCAGAGATAATGGTTTATGAAAGAACAGATTTAAGAAATAACATATTTAAGAAAGAGTTTTAGAAAGAAATCAGATTTACAGAAAACCTCAGAGTTTCACAAATAGAAAAGAGGTTTCAGAAAGGATAATTTCAGTATAAGATAATTTCAATTTAGAACACTGAATTTTATAAAGCATTTCAATTTCATTTTCACTGTCCACTGACTAGGTCATTCAAACGATCTAAACCCCCCACTCCTAGATTCTCTATTGCAGGTATATACCCGGAGGACGAGCTCGAGAGGATAGATACTGATGGCAGTCACTAGAGGGTTTGAGTCCACCGGGTCCAGTTTGAGTCAAAATAAGTCAAGTTCCAGATATTTATATAAGTAAAGTTGTGTTATACGTGTTCATGAACAGAGTTGTAAAGAGAAGTAATGTTGAGTATACAGTTTATGTGTATTATTATCCATTTTATGTCATTGATTTGGGAAATGGTCTCATGTATGAGTTTAAATTTGAGATAGAGTAGCAGTGTTATCCATAGTCAAAAAGGCAGAGGCTCATGGGGATATGACGACCTATTCCATGTCGATAACATCTTTTGGAAGGGGATGTTACAAAGATGGTATCATAGCATATGGTATAGGGAGTCAGTGACTGCATTGGGTAGAGTGTTGGGTAGTGATACATATTATGCCGGTGTGGGGGGGTGTACTAGTATACGAGGCACACTACCTCTCCAGTATCTGATCCTCGAGTACGTCCTCAAGCCCTATAGACAGGTTAGTAATAATTCACAACTATGAGGTAGAGATCCAGAAAGATAATAAAGAAAATGCCAAAACTTGTAGTAGTAAGAGGGATATAGTAAGCTTGAACATGAGTAAAATATCGAGTAAACCTAAGTAAAGTTCATTCCCTCCTAGTAAGATTCTTCACTCCTTAGAAAATTCTTTCAAACAGATCCAATAGCCTATTGTACCTTGTATAGATAGCAAGTTCCCCGCATAACGAATGATAGTCAAGTCAGAAATATAAGAGAAGCAAGAAATCAAGATTAGTCGTGGGAGTTCCCAATAGACCTGAGATACCAAAAGAATGACGTGGAGATTCTAGACACCTAAACCCAGGCCTGAAAGCAAACAAAATAAATGTCGTAAGGAAAATGATTAGTTGCCTCAACCGAGAAGTCCGATGTTGATAGGGCCCTAAACTACCCAGATTTTGAACCTATCAATGATACCAATTAAGGAAACTGTCCTAATAGAGTCTATCTCATACCTATCTTACATAAGTAATAGACGCCACCAGGACACAAGGATATCGATGTCCTTTGAGATGTAAAGGCTTGTCCCATCCTTTACCAACAATCGATAAAAATAACCATAAGGAAGCCTCATGAGGGTATACTAAAACAAACTAAAAAAAACAGAAAACACTGAAAGATAGATCACTCCCAGAACAAAAAGTTCTTAGTGAAGTTCTGAAGTAGAAAGAAAGAACCTGACATGATCCTAGATGAGCAAGTTGCAGAATCCATAGATCAGGACTAATGCCAGTAGAAACTCCATGTAAGTTTAAAAGAAAAAACTCATGAGATTGGAAATACTCAAGAGTTAACAAAAGTACTAGTCCGGACAGTAAGATCAAAAGTTATAGTTGGGGGCCTGTAGCAAGGGCGAATAGCAGAGATCTAGAAAGTAGCCCATATGAACGAAATCACCACTAGCCTCGGTAACACGGTTTAAAGTCAATAGGTAGGATATAGAAATAATAAAGAAGGATGCGGGAAGTAATAAAGAAGTTCAGTACAGACAGTAATCTAAATAACATATTTTAAAGACAGTAGCGTAGGTGGAGACTTCAGGATAGTTGATAAAAGTTATTGAACTCTAAGATAAAGAGGAGTCGATGCAGATTCCAATAGAATGAATGATAAATCTTCTTTCTAGTAGCCTTACTCTAGTAAGTATATAGACATCTAACCCAAACATAGAAAAAAACAGTATATCCCCTCAACTTAAAGCCCAGTAAGGACTGAGTAAGTAAAAAAGATACTTATGAGACAAGCAAATCATGAGAGAGCAAGATGGTCGATCGAACCAAGGAATTCAAGAAAATCTAGATAGAAATCATAAGATAGATTGATCTGAATTCACAGGAACTATAACCAAATTTGGATGCGATACCTGCCTATCGTAGAAACTGAAAGCCCTTCAGGAAGTAAAGGCTTAAAAGAGTAAGGAATCAAGTAAGCACACATATGAAGACCCTCAGATATAAAAATATCCGACTTATACAAATTTTCCCACCATACCAAGAAAGAAAAGATTAGTAATAGAGCACATTCAAGCCAAAGGTTCAGTAGGTTGCCATAACTTGTGGTAAAATATGGAGGGTTCAGAATAGTAACGACTTAAGAGGTCTAAGAAACTAAGTAAGAATGAAATACCATATGACCATAAAGATAGAATATATGACTGATAAGGCCATTTGATAAGGCAAAGATTCATTACACTAGAAAATTGGAAGTAAGAGAGAAAGAGAAACTTTGAATGAAGAATAACAGCTGGAGTATGGTAGGATTTTGAGAGAAAGTAGAAACTTAAGGAAGTAGTATGCATGGCAGAAAAAGCCCGGGCCCGGCCCGGCCAGGCCCGGGAACGAAAAATCCCGGGTCGGGCCCTATAAAAACGAGCCCGTAGCGGGCCCGGGCCCGGGCCGGGCTCGGCTATTTTAGCCCGGGCACGGCCCGGACTTAAAGAATTAAAAAAAAAAAACCTCTTTTTGACTCTTGAGTTTGCGATGCATAGCGTTCACCATTTCCATTCACCATTCTAATTTTTTCTTTCTGCCAAGCAAGCCCTAAAAAATCGTCTCTTCTCTTCGCCGATTTGTATGTCCTCTGCCTCGTCTCTGTCTCTCTCACCTCACGAAAAACACAGCAAGCCCTTATCTCTTTTTGATTTCTTTTTTTTTTCATACCTTTGACTGCAAAGTACTAAATTAAAGTATGAAATTTGTAAAAATGTTGGTATTAATAGGTTATGATAGTATTATGCAAAAAAAACACATATTTAAATATGACTAAAAGACAAAAACACATATTTATGTTAGTTATCAAAATTATAGTATAATTCATATTTTTATATCCCTAATTTAAAAAATGTTTTTTTTTAAAAAATATATCGGCTTGGCCCGGGCCCGAGCCCGGCCCGTACCGGGCGGGCTTTCTTTGCCCGGGCCGGGCCAAATTTTTTTCAGCCGGGCTCGGGCCGGGCTTTTACGAGCCGGCCCGAGCCCGGCCCGTTGCCATGCATATAAGGAAGTTCTCAGTCGTGTTACCTTTATATATATCCATAAAGGCATAGTGAACCTTCTACGAAACTCCATCGCCATTATCTCTTCGGTGAAAGGGGCGTCTCCATATCTCAGTCGTCTCCCGCCCCCCTTCATGTTTTCTTCCCATTTCCTCATCTGGATTTCAGAACTATCATGCTCTCGATCGCCAACATCCCTCATTCTTCCACTCAGGGCACGATTCCTCCCGTAACTGGGAGCCCCATGTTCTTCCCCTGGACTTCATTTCAGATCACTCTCTGTGTAGCACGGACTGTTATTGGAGGACTCCGGGGTCTTCCTACCTTCTTCTTCTTCCCACATTCCCCTCACCAGTTCAGCTCCGGTGATGATTACGGATCTTATTTTATACGCACCCCTCTTCTCATTTCCACCACCACCTTCTGACCTAGCAACCTTCTTTCCCATTGCTATCTCTTCTCTTCTACGGCTGGACCTACCTCTATTCTTTCATCATTTTTCTTTTCTAACTCCTCCAATTTCTCCATCATGGCTTTCATGACGATTTGGGTCGACATACGTCAGGTTTTTCAGGGACAGATTTTCAGAAACATATTTCAGATCTATGATTTTCATAGAAATGATTTTCAGAAACATGATTTTCAGAGATGATAATGGTTTTTATGAAAGATTTTTCAGAAAGAACCGATTTAAGAAAGAGTTTTGGAAAGAAATCAATTTTATAGAAAACCTCAGAGTTCACAGATAGAAAAGAGTTTTCAGAAATGATAATTTCAGTGAGATGATTTCGGTTTTAGAACACTAAATTTTTATAAAGCATTTCAGTTTCTTTTTCAACTGTCCACTCACTAGGTCGTTCAAACGATCTAACCCCCCTCCCAGTTTCTCTGTTTTACAGGTATACCCGGAGGATGATCTTGAGAGGATGAATACCGATGGAATTCACTAGGGGGTTTGAGTCCACCAGGTCCAGTCTGAGTCAAAGTAAAGTCAAGTTCCAGATATTTGTATAAGTAAAATTGTGTTATAAGTGTTCATGAACAGAATTGTAAAAAAGAAATAATGTTGAGTATACAATTTTGTGTATCATTATGCATTCGATGTCATTGATTTGGGCAATGGTCCCATGTATGAGTTTATGTTTGAGGTAGAGTAGCAGTGTTGTCCATAGTCAGAATGGAAGAGGCTCAGTGGGATATGACAGCTTATTCCCTGCCGATAACATCTCTTAGAATGGGATGTTATAGCATTCCACGGTCTAGAGTCAGAAAATCCTTATCAGCACTTAAGGGAATTCAAAGATGTATGTAATACTTACACATACCAAAATTACAACATCAACAAGTTTTTTACCTTTTCTTTAAAGGATAAAGCTAAATTTGGCTGCATAACTTTAGGTCAGAATCCATCAGAACATAGGATGATTTGCAAGAGCAATTTCTGGGAAAAAAAAATTCCCCCTCACAGGACAAACTACTTTAAGAGGAGAATCACAACTTTCACACAAGAGTCGGGGAAAACAATTTACTGATGTTGGGAAAGATTTAACAAGATGTTGAATATTTTTCCACATCACAGGTTTGAAACATTAAGGTTGGTTTCCTACTTCTACGAGGGTTTAACACCCAAAAGTAGACAAGTAGTTGAAATGATGTCTAATGGTGAGTTTAGGGATAAAAATATTGAAGATGCACTAGATTACCTAGAGCACATAGCAGAGAATGCACAACAATGGGACACATTTGGCACTTATAAGTCATCTGTAAAACCACAGTCATCTGGTGGAGGTATGTTTAACCTTAGGGAAGACCATGACCTTTATGTTTAACCTTAGGAAAGACCATGACCTTTCTGCTAAATATGCATCTCTAGCTAAAACTTTTAAGGCATTAGAAATGAGGAAGAGTGATCATATCAACTTAGCTCAAGAAGTCATGTGTCATATATGTAATTCAAATGAACATGTCACACAAGTTTGTCCAACCTTGCCAGCCCTGAAACAATGTCTCCATGACCAAGTTTATTCCATAAAAACCTTCAAGAGACCAAATATAAACCCATACTCTAAAACCTATAATTCTGGTTAGGGAAACCATCCAAACATCAATTGAAGAAATGATAACCAAGCACGAACATCGTCCCCAGGTATACTATAATTTCTAAAATTTGTAGAATTACGCACCATATGTCCCACCTCCTAGGAAAACCCTCGAGTATACCTTGAATGCATTCACTGAGAAATAGAAAGTCATCAATAACCAAAATGTACAAACATTGATTGATTTGAAAGATATTTTTTCCAAAATCACATCTGCATTGACCATTAATAAGAAATGAAAGTTTCATGCACAACCACAGCCAAACCCCAAAATTCATCAAAACCCTCATGAAAGTAGTTTCGATAGTCAACACATAGACCAAGTCAAATCTTTTATTACTATTCACAGTGGTAAGGTCATCCACAGACATATTCTTGAACCTCGCGAAGTTGAAAATAAATCATATTCAGAGGGTAAGGAAGGGGATGATGAACCATTATCTATCATTGATGATACTAATTTTTCTCATGCACATCTATTTCCTCAAGCATTAAAAATAAAGAATTGAACCATTCCCCAGAGATATATGAAATATTCAAACAGGTAAAGGTCAATATTTATTTTGTTAGATGCCATCAAATAAATACCATCTTATGCCAAATTTCTGAAAGACTTGTGCACCGTTAAAAGAAAACATCAGGTAAGAAAGAAAGCTTTCTAGCTGAACAAGTAAGTTCCATTCTATCAACCGACAATGCATTGAAATACAAAGACTCTAGTTGTCCAACTATTTCATGTATTATTGGAAATCAAAAAATTGAACATGCATTGTTTGATCTTGGAGCTAGTGTCAATTTGCTTCCATTTTTGATTTACCAACAACTTAATACTGGCGAGTTAAAACCAATTTCAACTACTCATTTACTTGCTGATATATCAGTTAAGGTACCGAAATGAATTATGGAAAATATGTTATTACAATTCGATAAATTCATATATCATGTGGATTTTATTATCTTAGAAACACAACATGTATCAAATAGTTACAAGCCAATTCCTGTAATACTTGGTCATCCATTTCTAGTAACAGCTAATGTTTTAATTAATTGTAGGAATGGAATCATGAATTTATCCTTTGGCAATATGATGTTGGAGCTTAATGTTTTTAACATGTGCGAGCAACCATACGATAAGGACTGTGAAAATGAGAACATGGAACTAATTGAACCAATTTTGGAAGAACATATTCAGGGGAGTGAATCTGAACCCATGGAAATATGTACAGTTAATTTTCTTGAATCAAGTACGTAATTAGATTCAGATTTTTCTAATGATTTTTCTTTACTTGATTCTACACAGCTAGAAGACGTTGGAGAGAAATAAAATTTTGAGGAATTATAAAAACTTGAAGAAGAGAAACATGGAGAAACGCCCAAATTATAATTAAAGACTTTGCTTAAAGAATTGAAATATACATTACTTGGAGATAAATAAACTTACCATGCGGTAATTTCTTATTCTCTTACAAGCGATCAAGAAGGTAAGTTGTTAAATATATTGAGAGAATATAAACAGGAAATTGGATAGACTTTAAAAGATATAAAGGCATTAATCCTTTAAAATGCACACGCAGAATATATTTCAAAGATAATATCAGGACACGTCGACCACTTAAAAGAATATTAAACCTTTACAAGAATGAAGTGGTTAAAACAGAAGTCCATAACTTTCTTGATTCATTCATCTATTACATACCTGGTTTGGAGAAAAGCACATATGCTAATAAACATAGAGCTAAATAATTAGGTTTTTGTTATAAATGCGCACGTTGGACATGCAACACTCATTGTCGTTAGTTAGGAATGATGTCTAATAATCGCGAAGAAAAAATTCAATCCATTAGAGATGCTTGAGTAACGAATCATTAGATAATATATTATTGACTCTTGAGACGCATCCTAGTGGATTTGATAGATTGATTCACAACTTACATACATAATTTAAAAAATAAAGACAACAATACAGTCTCGAAAATCTAACTTTAAAAGACTCGATTTGGTAATTTATAAGAAAATTGGATGGGAAGTATATCTCTGACTCGTAGAAGGCGTTCAAGCCGTTACTGAACGTAAAATCATAGTGCTTTTATTACTCACCCTTTTTCAATAACCATAAATACAGCTCGTCATTTCTCTCTTCGACACATCCAGATAAGAGAGAACAAAAATGGAGAAACCTTCAAGACAACGAGTCACTAATATTTGTGTATTTTATGGAACTAACTCTGGAACTAAATCAGAATTTATTATGGCGGCAAAAGAATTTGGTAGAGTTATTGCTGAAAGAAACATGCACTTAGTATATGGTGGTGTCAATCTTGGATTGATGGAATGTGTTTCAAAGGTCGTGCAAAAAGGTGGCAGTCAAGTTTTGAGGATCATTCCAAAAACTTTGGCAAACGAAAACCTCATCGGAAAATCAAATGGAGAATAATATATTGTCTCAAGTATGTCTGAAAGACTTACTGAAATGATTAATCATGTTGACGCTTTTATTGCTTTGCCAGGTGGGCTGGGTACGTTGGAAGAAATATTCACAGTTGCGTCTTGGGCGAACTTGAACATTCACTGAAAACGCATTGGACTACTTAATGTTGATCACTTTTTCGATTTTCTTTTAGTATTTCTTGAGGATGCCAAAAGAATCGGGTTCATTTCGAAATCGGTAAAAGATATCTTCCTAACTGTAAGAAAAATTGATGAATTAATTAACCAACTCTTAGCTTATGAACCAAAAATCGACCACATTCTTTCCGAGTTGAACCGGTCAGTGGACTTGAATCTTAATTTATAATTTTTTTCTTTTAAATAGTCATAGATTCAATTGTCAATTCCACATTAATCAAGTGATGTCTTCTAAACTCTACTTCTTCTTCAGACATTGGGGACAATTTCTCAATTTGATTGGGGATAATTGACTAGATAATTTTCATTTTTATATTTCATTGTTGTGTTTTTCTTTTAAAAAAAATTATTTTCGTTTTTGTGTTGTTATTTTATGTAAAAAAAAAAAAAGTTTTTTTTTATGTTGTTATTTTGTGTGCAAAAAAAATATTTTCGTTTTTGTGTTTTTTTTTTTGTTGTTTTTACTTTGTTGTTATTTTGTGTAAAAAAACAATCAAAAAATTTATTTTGTGTTGATTTTCTTTTGTGTTTCTTTTTTAAAAAAAAACTACACACAAACCAAAAATATATTTTTGACTAACCAAGTGGAATTGTTGTTCAGAGATGGCAGTGTAAGGCGTTTTTTATTGGAGTTGGTGCTTGGAGTGCCAATTAATATATTGTATATTTTATTATTTATTAATAAAATAACTACATTTTCATTTCATACCTTATAAATGATATTGTCATTATGCATATTAGATTGATGTATAAATATGCTAAGAATAACATCGACCTTATAATAGCCTTGTAATAATATCGGACACTAGGGGTCCGACAATGGGATAATACAAGTATCTAATTGATTCGATTGTTGGTTGAATTGTGATTTTATCTAAAAACTAGTAAATAAAACAATGCAAAAGTAAATTCTAAAAAAGTTATCAATATTATGAAACTATTTAGGGTTGTGAATCCTTCCAATATTCTTCTAAAGATGAAGTGATTATTTTATGCTTGTGTAATATGTTGATTTATTAACCTGGAACACAAAAATATGCAAAAGCTTATTCTGATGGTCGAATGAAAACACCCAAAGTAACCCAATTAACTATATTCTTATGTTAACTAAGAAACTCTGAATTCATTAAGGTCAAGTTCTAATTATGGCTACCCACGCCCGACATGTATATTCCTATCCTGGAAGGAAATCTCTAAAGCGAGATCGTGAGTTATTGAGTCTAAGGCTGAAACCTAAAATCCATTTTCCAAGTTCATTATAAGTTTACCACATCAATCTTATTGGGGGCCAATCATCAAGAAGCATTAAGATTAAGACTCAATAAATAAACCAATACATCACACAAGACATAAAATAATCAACTTATAAAACCAATGATATTGGAATTCATCACAATTCTAGATACTATATTTAGCTACCATACATACCTAGGACTACTAAAGAAATAAATAAACAAAACATCATAAAATAAAAAGACAACTACAAAGTTAAAATAAAAAAGTTGAAATAAAATACTGGAGTTAGGGGATCCACTTTTAATATTCAAATGTAGGAATCTCACTTTATTATAATATAAAAATTATATATGTTATCCAATTAATTAAGTCCAACCAGCCATAAAAGGCATTGTTATTATTTGTCCATAACTAGCCATATAGGCGGTAATCATCTGTCACCTAAAGACCGACCATATAGGCGGTATCTAATTATGTTAAATAAATAAAACCAGCCATAAAGGCGGTATAAACATTATTCAATATTAAATTATAATTTTTATATTATAATTAAAGTGAGATTGACATACTTTATCATAGTAAAAGCTTCACCATTTACTCTAGCAGAAAGACGTTACCTAATCATGCTTGAACAAAAACAGACAGAATTTTATTACTAAAAATAAAAATAAAATACAAGAAAACTGTAAATAAACACACAAGACACTTTCTTCTAAGTTTTACAGAGAAACCCTAGAAGAAAGCATGAGTTTTACATCAAATTTGGCATGTTATTTATAGGCAAATATAAAGGCTTCCACCAATTTCTCCACTAATTTCTCCACCAAATATGCCACCAAACATGGCACCAAATCCTCCACCAAACATGCAAGCATGTTTGGTAGAAGTTTAACAATTGTAAATTGTCATTTTTTATTTTTTTTTAATAATGACTTTAATAATTACACATAACACACTTTGGATTTTTCATCAATTTTGGTCTTGAAAACTTCAGAATTAACATCAAAGTTGTAGATCTTTGCGTCTTCTTTCATCTGGAACTTGAATCACCTCAATCCGATATCGGAGTAAAAAGTTATGGCCAAAATACGAAAATTGCGTAAAGTTGAAATTTCCGAAATTGTACTTCGTTAGAACGCCATTTCAAGTTTCCAACCTCAAAAATCCAAATATCAAGTCCAGTTTTTGCTCTTCTTTGTTCCACATTTCATCTCAATTGATTCCATTGAGTCCCGATTTTATTTTATCTGTAAAATAAATAAAAACACATCAAAACGTTCATAAAACTCGAGAAACTATACAAAATATTAAGTAAAATGGGGCGGTAAATATTGATATATTTTTCGCTTATCATGCAGCCTTTGCCATGTGACCGTTTTTCCCACAGACATAACACTTCCCCTTGAACTTCTTGCTCTCTTAGGGAAAACCAGCTTCGCTGTTCTTTCTATTTTTGCTACTCTTTCCACCCTCAACGATATTGGCCTTAGACTTCATGGTATTGTAGCTAGAATTTTCTGACTTCTTGTTGTCCTCTTCGATTCGCATTCGAACTCTTACGTCTTCAAGACTCATTTGTTTCTTCTTATGTTTCAGATAACTCATGAAGTATTTCCATGATGAAGGCAACTTCTTAATGATTGTGGCAACCTGAAACGTCTCACGAAGTTTCATTCCCTCATCCAATATTTCAGAATGATCAGCTATAATTCACCCAACTAAGATATTACTGTCATTGAATCTACCATTTTATAGTTTAGGAACCTATCCACGATAAATTTCTTTTGTCTGGCGTCCTCTATTTTATACTTCTTTTCAAACGATTCCCAGTGAATCTTTACAGAAGTCATGCATTGGTACTAATTGTATAGAGTATTGTCAAGACCGCCCAAGAGTTAGTTCTTACATAAGAAGTCGCCTTGCGACCAGGCCTCAACCTGTAGTTGCCAAGTCGCTTCACTTTCTCCCTCCATAAGACATGGAGGAGTTTCATTGAGAAACTTAGCCAATTGCAGTGTAGTCAGATAGAATAACATTTTAATCTGTTAATGTTTGAAGTTTGCTCCACCAAACTTATCCGACTTTTCTCCATGAGCAACCGGTATTGTGATATTTCCACTAGCCATGTGTAACTGTAAATATTCTGGAAAATTACCAATAAGTCTACAGAAGATAAATTACTTAATGATCAATTTTATAGTTCGGTTTGTGTGTTACACCAAAAACCCACTTGTTATTATTTTGGATAATATAAAAATTACAATTTCTTGAATTTATGATTAAAATCTCTTATGATATGGGGAAAAAAGAAAATTTTCAGAGGATAAATGGGTCCAGCGTAATCACTTAAATCCATGTTTTTTTATGCTCTTATCGTCAGAATTTCTTTATCCACATTCTCATTAAAAAATCTTAGAGATTCAACTCTCTGTATGGATTTCTTCATAAATGGCACCGTGATTTTCCAATCTAGTGTCGCGACGTTGACTCTGTTCCACTAAATTCAAAGAGCTGCGTTTATATCCCATTTTTGTCTTATTTCGCTTGAAGTTTCTGATTTATCTTTGTTCGATCCGAAGCTGCAAAATGACACAAATGCCACCTGCCACTCAAGTCAGCGTTTGATTT